>NW_019168159.1:25373421-25652627 GCF_002303985.1 Durio zibethinus | reverse complement strand
AGTAACTTCGATAATGAAATTCTATGAAATATTGAACAAATCACAACTAGCTTGTCATGAATAAATCAAGAATGGCTGATATTTTTAGAAATTTTAATTTGGGAAAATATTTCTAAATAATTTCAAAATGGTAAAAATATTAGATATTCAAGTGAATGAATGATTTTTTTGAATTCTTGTAAGGTGATAAAAATTTAAGGAATTTCACAAAATGGTAGGAAAACATAAGTTTTTTTTATATTTAATTAATAAAACCTAATCAAAATAATAATAAAAAATCATCTAGCCAATACTCTAGGATATTTTGGAATTAATTGGTACCATCTTAAGATAAGCATTATGGTGAGCTATAACTTTTCCTATACGTAATTGTACTCTTAAATTTAGTTTTAAAACATAGATCAAAACTTATTCTTTTATGAACTCTTAGTCAAATTTAGGATATCCTTAAAATGATAAATTTATTTAGTCACCAATCACACTTAGATAAAAATATTGATAGTGATTTCTCTTATTGTGTCTAATGATAGGTTTACGGACTATATTATGATATTATAAATGATTAACTACTAAATTATTGTGTGTTTTTTATTAACCTATAATTGATTTATTAATATGTTGTTATGCATTTATAATTATGAAATATGAAATTTAAAAAGTTTACTAATTATATATGAGATAACTATCTTTTATATAATAACATTATTATTTTATTTAAGTTTAGAAATTTTCACTAATTTTTTAATAGGTTCATATTAGGTTTATCCTAACCTTCAAAATAAAAGTTTTAACTTCATTTTTGCTAGTAAGCAAGTTTAATTACTAGTAACTTTAAGTAAAAAAAAAAGTTATTAACAAATGACAACTAAGTTATTAGTTATTTACTATTAAGTTATCAATGATTTAATACTAAATTATTAATAATTTACTTCTAATTTATGAATGATTTCTATTAAATTGTTGATAATTTATCACTAAGTTATTGATAATTTATTATAAAACTATAACTGATTTACTATTAATTTACCGATGATTTACTAAAAATTATCAATGATTAATTAATTTACTATTAAATTATTAATGATGTATTATTATTTTTATGTATTTATTATTATGTTATCATTGATTTGTTATTTATTTATTTTTTATTTACTCCAAAATTATCACCGATACCACTAAATTATTTATGATTCACTAGCAAATTATTATTGATTTATATTAAATTATGCATGATTTATTATGAAGTTATCATTGATTAATTATTATGTAATTGATGATTTACTATTAAGTTATACTAATTTACTTTTAAGTTTTTAATAATTAACTACTAAATTATCAATTATTTTATTGCTAATTTATTATTGATTTACTAGTAAGTTATTTAAAATTTACCACTATTAATTAATTATTATTAAACTGAAATTGATTTAACATTAAATTATTATTAATTTATTATTAAATTGTTATTAATTTATTTATAAGTTATCAATAATTAACTACTAAATTATCATTTTTTGTTAAATTATCCTTAATTTAGTACTATATTATATGCATTTATAACTATATTATAATTGACTACCATTAAGTTATTATACATATATTATTATATTATTATTGATTTTTCTTAAAAAGTTTATCAATTATTAATTATTAAATTACCATTCATTTACTATTAAGTTTTTACTAATTTATTATTAAGTTATCAATAATTACTACAAAGTTATACTGATTACATTTAAGTTTTCAGTGATTAATTACTAAATTATTAATTATTTACTACTATATTATTATTGATTTGTGTATATTCAAAAAGAAAGTAACCATAATGTATGTAAACGATGTAATTTGTAAAGCAAAGAAAGAAAGAAGAAAAAAATTCAAGTTTAAATGACTTGAAAAGTATGAATAAATGCTCTTAATTTACTATATATAATTTAACACATAATAATAAGTTAAAATCATAACTTTTTATACTAATATAAGTATTGAAACTAAACTAATGTAAGTATTAAAACTAAACAGAGGCAAATCGTCATTTAAACTTAAGAGGCCTTGACCCCCCTAAAGTTTTGTGCATATATATATATATATACATACATACATACATATATACATAAATATTTTCAAAACTTTGGGGGTCATATGGCCTATTTTAAATTAGAATTAGTAATTTATTTTTTGATTTCATATTCTAATTTTGCATTGGAATTTAAAAGGATGTAAATCATATTGCTATTCTATATTTATTATATATATTTTTAATTTCATAATTTAATTTTATGCATTATAATTTAAGAGGGACTAAAATTATATAATGTTTTTTTTCCTTTTTGTTATCATTTACTATAATTTCTCCTTTCTATATAATTTTTTTTACTTTTAATTTTACTCTAGATCTTTATTTCATGTTTTCCTACAATATATTTTTTGAAAAAAAAAGATTAAAATCATTTTATAGAAGATTTGATCATATCTTTGAATATCAAATTTTCAACTTCATTTTTATAAAAAGATATATTATATTTATTCTTTCAGTAAAAAAAATTTGTTTAACAAAGATTTATTTGTATTTTTTAATTTTAAATTATCAAAATGAAAATTTCATAATTCATTAAAAGATTGCGTAATTAGATATTTTACTATTAATTTTGCAAGTGTTGGTACTCTTTCAAATTTAAATTGGTCATAGTAATATTTTTATTTGATAATTTTATTGAGCTTGCTACTTCTTATTATCAATATATTGTGTATGATATTAGAACTCTTATGGAAAAAAAATAAAATATAGTATTAGTTGCGTCCCTTTAAAAGTAAGATTCAAGATTCGTCACTAAAACTAAATTAAATAATAATACAATGTATATAAAGTCAATAGTTTTAAGATATTTTTCAAAATTTTTTAGTTCAGGTAAATAGTAAATATTAATATAAGCTTTATTGATAATTTGATTTGAATATTAGTGTAAGTATTTTCATACATGTTAGCGAGTACAATTACATATAAAGATTAAAAATTTTGAAATGTTTTGTCATCATGGAAGTAATAAACTTTGCCTTATATTTCTGTTTTTAAGTATATAATTTTTGGATAAATTTTTTTTATATATATGATAAAAGTAATGAGAATAAATTTACTGAATAAAAATTAAACAGATAACAATTTTTAAAAATATTAGATTAACAACAATTAACTTCGCATTCTCCATAACAATTTCTTCTATTAAACAAAAATGGTATATTTTAATGGTTGCTTCATTCTTATTACCAATAATTCAAAATTACTTTTTTGATTATTTTGATGCCAGTTAATTTCTCTATTTGAAAAGAGTAAAAAATATTGTAAGGGGTTATAACAATCTAAATAATATTTTAATTTTGTGTTGTTTCATGAATGAGTATAAACTATGATATGATCTCTTTAAATGAATGTTTGAATTGTTCCCTCAATCCATATACAACAACTTGATTAATAAACAAAAAACTATAAAATCAACTATAAACTCATTGATTTGAATTAACATTTTTATACTAGAAATTTCAAAATCTTCAAAAGAAGATATTTCTTTTAGTCTCTGTAAGATTTGGGTATAATGATTTTCTTATAAAATTATCACTAGTATCTCCATTAGTTTTGTACTTAAACTTTCGTTGTGTTGTTTTCTCATTCTATTTTGAATTTGTTGCTAAAGTTATAAAAGTATAGCTAAAATAACATGAATTAATCACTCAAATTAAAATAATTCAAATTCAAATTGAGTATAAATAATTTTTTTACTCATTTTAAATTTTAATTTACTTAAAAATAATATAATACCATATATAATTATAAAAATAAACTAACTTGACTCGATTTCAATTAATTTTAAAAAGTCAACAACTTAGTAATTATTTAAAACCTGAAATAATTGAACATAACAAAAATTTGAATTTAAATAGTAACCCAATCAAAATTCAATATCAGTTATCTGCATAACAATTTAAAAGTTCCTTATTTAAGTTTCTTTCCTTCATCTTCAATATTTTATTTTTATTGTCTTTGTAGTTGAATTAGTTAATTAATTTTAAAAGTATTTCTAAAGTGAAATTGCAACTATAAATAATTGAATATATTTCTTTTTTATTTGAATATAGGATGATTTGAATCTAGTTTTTTAGACAAAAAGAAACATGCACAAATTATTGAGTCAAATTTACTTGAGCAAAAATGAATAATTGAGTACACTATGAATAGAAGTGATGAAAAAACTTAACTCAACTTAATTGGTTATTTATCTTAAATTTAAAATCTAACTCAAAATTATAAAAAGTCAAAATTCAAAATGATTAAAATTCTAAATACATAATTAAATAAAGATTTATCAAATAAATTTTGCTAATGAATACCATTAAATCACTTTTAAGTTTAGTTAAATTATAATTTATAATAATATTTTTATTTTAGATGTAAAGTGATAATTAATTTGATGAATTTTAATTCTTTTGAACGAATATTACTTAAAATGAAAATTTTAAAAATTTTGATACAACAATGAATATTCTTCAACTGATATGAAAGAAAAATTGAACAAGTATGCAATGTTTCTCCAAATAAAAAAGTTTTATATTAATCTTCAAGAAATTTGAAATCAAAACATTTGTATATTTTTCATTGAAATATCACATAACACTAACATTTTTTGTCTTATGGAGAAAATAAAATTATGCACAATCAATAAATCTTTTGTCTCATTTTTCTGCTTAGAATAATCTTTCATTGATACTTTCATCGATTGAATGTAATTATATGTTAAACCAATTGAAAGCTTAAATTTTATTTTATTTAAAAAATTTTATTATTCATAAATTTTTATTATATAAAATATTAAAATACATAATTTTAAAAAATAAAATAAAATAAAATAAAATCCTAACCTTGGTACTTGTCATGTTTTCTTAAAAAAATTCAAATTATAAGAATAACAAATTTATTATGTAATACCTACACAATTTATAATGATTTTACTTTCAACATTAACAGTATAAATTTTCATAAATGAATGTAATTTTGGCATAAATACATTCAAAATAAAGTTTTAATAAATTTTATTACACTTGGAAAGAATTTACCAAAATAATTATTTTGCTTTACTTGATAATTTTTTACTTAGAATAATTTACATTAGGTCATTCAATTACCTGGATGACAAAAAAGAAAGCAATTTCATACAATTGAAAAAGATTAAATAATCATGAGATATAAATTAATCATATATATGCATATTAAAAATAAAAGTTAAAAAAATTAAATCAATTATTGTTTCAATTTACGTGAACAATTTTTACAAATTTGACAGGACTCAATCTTACGCTACTAATAATTCCACCACATTGTGAATCATCTAATTTTACAAATAGAAAGTCCAATTAAAGTGGTCAATGAATTATAAAGTACTAATTATTGGTAGAAGTGATGTAATTGATTTGATATTAGTTTGTGTTCATAAGAATAACAATGATAAAATTCTAAAGAAAAAAATATAAAAAAAATTAATTAGAGGTGAGACTAAAATGTAAGAATGATATATTAAATAAATCATTCAAGTGACTAAAAAGATTTAAATCAATGATCAACTCATAAAATATATTAATAATAAAATCATTAATATATATAAATAGTGAATATATTAAAACAAAAATAATTGTAAGGCAAGAAATAGAAAAAATGCTTTAAAGACTTAATTATAATTATTTTAATGACTTTATTTATCAATGTAAACTACATATACAATTATTTTTAAAACAACTAAATAAACAAAATGGTTAAAATGCGTGATAAATCCTTGTACTCTTTGATTTTTAGGAATTTAGTTCTTATAGTATTATTTAAATAAATTTAGCTCCTATAGTATTATGTTAATTTAGTCCATATATATTGTTAATGATTGAACTGAAATCCTTAAAAAATAATACTATATGGATTAAATTTTTTAAAATAATATTAGAGGGACTAAATTTTTAAAATTCGAAAAGTATAAGGACCTATGGCACATTTAATCTAACAAAATCAATATAATTATTTTCTTCCTATGCACAATAAGCTTTAATTTCGTTCTATTGTATTTTAATTTGATATGAAAAATTATTTTACTTATAAAAAAAAAGTTTAATAATTAAAAAAGTCATTTAAATTAAAATTTATCAAAAATTACTAATGCTATTTTAATCAATTACTTTTAACATTTTTGAAATTAAATTTTTTAAAGGTATTTTAGTCAATCACTTTTAGTATTATTTAAGCTAATTAAAAAAAAGAGTCTAATAATAAAAAAAATTATTTAAATAAAAATTTTAAAAAAATTCATTAAGGATGTTTTAGCTAATCACTTTCAATACTTTTGAAATTAAAATTTTAAGTAGTTAAATTTCTAATAAATTCTATTTTTAATTTTAGTTGATTTAAATTAAATTTAAATAAATTAATAAAAATTATATTTTTAAAAATAAATTTATTAATTTAAAAATTTATAAAAATATCTAGATAGATTACTATTAATACTTTTCAAATTCATATCTTTATATATAATAAATGATAAATGATATTGATGACGCTATTCATGGACAATTTGACCATCAAATTTTCACACGTTGAGCAAAGCTGTCAGCTATGTTTCTGCAAATGCCTGTAACGGTTCAAGTTCAGAAATCTTGGCATAAGGTGCATATTTTGGCAATTTTGAAGTCTATACGTCGGTTTGAAAAAAAAAAAAAATACTCCGAGGGATCGATGAAAAATTTATAAGAAAAATCAATTCCTTCCATTGATTTTCTTAAGGAAAAGAAGGAAAATTTGATGGATTAAAAAAGATGGCTGTGATGAATTGTCTTAAAATAAGAATTTATTTCTGAGGAGGATACATCTAGACCGTCGTACATGTAATTTACCCTACCGATAAAATACATCACAGATTTTGGATTCATATGCCCTGCCTTTATAACAAAAGCTACCTGAAGAATTTATCATATCTAACTCGGTTTGTGGAATGAGAGAGTAACAAAGCTTCTTTAATCCACAAGAGTGCACACATTAAGCTCCCGGACCGCGCGTGGAGATAACGTTTATCAATCTGATCACTAATTTTCGAAGATACTTTATCAGTCTGATTATCACTCGAATTGTGTGTCCAAGAAGAATTAGGAGCATCAAGCCGATCCAAACCAACACTGCAATTAATATCATCTTGAGTAGCACAGAGCCTGGTTGTGCAGGAGACAAAGCTGAGACAGATACCAGATATGTAAATGCCATAGCAGTAATGGCAACCCACATAATGACCATTAAAACCCACATAAAGAACCTATGACTTAATGGCAATCCACTTATAAGCAACAGGATGATGCTAAGAGATGCCAAGAAACCCGTTGTGTTAGAAATGAGGAAAAAGGAATATGCAAGTGGATTATTATCTGCCATTATGGAAGACCCTGCCTCGTGATGTGATTCGTTTGAATCATTTGATGGCGCTAATGAAGAACTACTACTACTAGAGGAAGTGTCCTGCCAAACGCCACTAGGAGGATTGACGCCCGCTTGGAAAGCCATGGTAGCTAGCAGGGAAGCCACCAGCATTAAGGCATTGCGTTTTCTTTCAAGCCAATCAGCATTCCTATCAACAAACCTCTTGCGATCTTTATTTTTCATAGGTTTTGATACGGTGTTTGATGTTGATGGTGAGGTTAAGATCTTGATCCTTGCAGATTTAAGTTGACAATTTGACAAAGGATTATGTTTTGCATGTACAGCTCCCATTCTTCGAAGGGACTCAATAATCTCCTTATCTATCACAGCCCTCTGGTTTTGTGATAAAAGATCCAGTGCCGTGAAACCATCTGCATTCTGACAATTGACGTCCACTGTAGTGCTAGAAATCAAAAAGTTTATGGCCTGCATGAATGTTTATATCAATTGCACAATACATAGCTTAGGAAATTCAAAGTAAACAGGAAAAAAGGCCCAAGGGCCAAAGAGTGCAAGCCTCCTATGAAACTTGGCTAACTTAAACTGCAAACCACCCCAATTTGAGTTAATCGGAAGTTTTGGATTGTCGGTTCTATGATGTAATTGAGCCAAACCTAATTGATAGCAAACTCAGAATTTGGTTCAATGCAAAATTCCAAGCTCAAAATTAAATTCGAGCTTTATTTTTTATTTTCAAATTTGATTTGTAATTTAATTGAACAACTTGAATTTCACTTAGTATGATGGTAAAATTATAAATATTCATATTAAATATTCTCTTTTTATTATTTATTTATATATTAAATATATAAACAGATAAAAATTTTGTTAAATTCGATTAGATTTGTAAATCTTTTCGATCAAAAATTAAATTATTCGAATTCAATTCAATTTGCTAATAGAGTAACTAGATCTCAAATTCTTTTCTTAATCAAACTGAAATAGCTTGATTAGTTTACCCCTTTAGTTGGGACACATCGGCCATGCAAGACCATAAATTCAAAAAATTGCAAGTAAATTTCACTTATTTTGTTTAACCAAGAGAAAAAAAATCGGCGAGCCTAGGACAAATGTTAGAGATACTTGGAATTTGGATATACATAGGGCTTATCTTGCGGGCTGTAAACCAACTTAAAACTAAAGTCTTAACCCCAGATTTTTCTTTTTAAAAGCCTAGGTTGCCTCGCCTAAATTCTTTATCTTTTTCAAACAAAAGCGACGGTCTCAAGAAAGAGCGTAATTAAATCTAAAAATGAGAGAAATTAACAAGGGAGACTACATACCTCTATTTGCTTAGCGGCTATTGCCAGATGCAAGATGGTGTTGCCATCATAATTCTTACAATTTACAAAGTCATGATCGGAAACTCTTTCCACCAAGAACTTCATTGCCTCCAACTGGTTGTACCTCACGCACGCATGTAAAATGGTCTCACCTTCGTCCATGAGCTGCCGAGCTGCCCAGGGTCTGGCGCGGACCAACTCTGTCAAGACATCAAGTTTGCCCTTGATGGCAGCAATATGAAGAGGGTTCCTCCCATCAATGTTACGAACAAGGCACATATCAGGGTTAACCTGTAGTAATCTTTTCACAATATCCAAATAACCTTTTGCTGTTGCTAAGTGTAGGGGTGATGACTGTCGGGAATCAAGTTCTTTGGCTAGCTCTGGCTTCCGAGCAAGAACTTCATCAACAAAGTCTAAATGGCCAAGCATGGAAGCTACGTGCAAAGGTGTTTCAGAGTAATGACCAGTGATAAATCTGTCAAGAAGCACTGCATCCTCTTGAAGCAAATTGAGCAAGGAAATCACACTTCCTTCCACAACTGCATCATAGAGCTTCCTCTCCATTTTTCTAATTAATTTGCATTTGGTATTCATGAAAAAAAGAAATGATACTCCTAATTACTCAAGTGAGAGAATATATATAATAGGAGTTGACCATAACTTGTTGACTTCAACCCGGCGATAATTGAGGAAAGGTTTTTTTTTTTTTTTTTAAATAATAATAATAATCGAGGAAAGTTGATAGATTTGGAGTGTACTTTGTGGCTTACAAAACTAGAATAGAATTTTAACACGGGAAGAAAAAAAAATAGTTCTATTGTTCGGCGAAAAATAATTTTTTTAAAAATATTTATATTTTTTGAATTAAAAAAATTATTTATTATTTGAAAAACTTAATAAAAATATTTTTCGCTATTTGTTTATTTTTAGAAAGATTTGTTTTTTCAAACAATATTAATATAATTATTAAAATATTAAAAATTATTTGTTATTAAAATAAAATGAAATTATTTATTATTAAAATTATTAATATTCAAAACTAATTTATTTTAATAATAATATTTAATATTAAAATATTATATTAATATAAAAATACTTAAAATAAAACTATTTATTATTCTTTTATTATTTATTAATATGTTATTTATTAATATAATATTATTATTTATTAATTTAATATTATTTATAGGTAAAATTATGCTTAAAAGTATTGATAAATAATTCTATTTATAAATAATTTCTTAAAAATATTTTCTTTCAAAATTTTAAGATAATTTTTAAAAAATAATCTCATTTTTCATCGACCAATAAATTATTTTTCATTGATCAATCAATTTTTTATTAAATAAATATTTAAAAATAGGGAAATGATTTTTCAAAAATCATTTTTAAAAAAACAAACGGAACCTTAACGTATTAAAAGAAACTCTGCACTATAAACATGTTTAGTAAAATAAAGTAAATAATTGAATTTACAGTTTTATATAATTTTACAGAGGAAATTTTGATTTCCGACATCACTAGCTAGTTGATTTTCAAAATCCAACAACAAAAAAGCACGATAATTATGTTTATATCTAATAGTTTTTATTTTAATAAATTAACAATAATTTTTAGTTTCATTATTAATCAATACAATTAATGAGAGTTAATTTGATATTAATAAGTGTATAATATTCATTATAAACTTTTGACAAAATATATGTGTTCTGCATGTTTTATGCGAAATCCTAAAAAAGTATTTTTTAGATCCATCTTAATATAATTTAATTAATCTCTTAAATAATTAATTTTTTAAATTAATTAATTTATCTTATTTTATCGATCATAGATCTTATCTATATATTCTCTCCTAGGCGGAAAAGGAAAATGTTAACCCCAAAAACTCTGACAATTCTCAGGGGTATACATTATTCTCTTTAATCCACTTAACTCGAAAACTCCGTTAATTTTGATTAATAAGAAAATTTTTTTCCAATTTTTTGGACATAAAATCATCAAAAATTAAATTTTAATTGTTAAAATTTAAAATATAATATTTTATAATAAATCATTCATACGTCGATTATTAACCCAAAACTCGTTCATATATAATATATATAAAGTAAAATTTCATTTATATTAATATAATTTATACGTATTTTTTAGTTTTTAAATTAAAATTTATTATTTAAAAATTATATTTAAAATTTTTAAAAATTATAAAAAATTATACTAATATAAAAAAATCTCTTCTGTATGATGGTGACAAGTGAATGATCGCACGGGACCTACATCCCCGTATTTTCCATTTGCCTTTAACTCCTTAACAGTTTTTTTATAGTTTTCCACAACGGTAAACCCGGGGAACAAAGATCCAGTAAAAGTTGACGTGGACGGGTCTTCTCAGTCATCTCATCTATATTTTATTTTAAATTTTATGATAAATATGAATTTTGATGTTTACCGTTCAACTCCGAATTGTGAAGACACTTGAGGCAATCGGTCGTTGCAAACGTGTACTTTGGTTAATGAAAATCTTATTTAAATAGCATAAAAGACGGTTAAATGCTTAAATTGTAATTAAACGTTTGAATAATTATTTAATTTAAAATTAAATATTTTAATTTATATAAAAAATATTAAATATTATCAATTTATAATAATATAATTTTTTTTAATAAAAACTTAACTGTGAAACAGATACTTCCATTATTATGCATAACAAAATAAATTCGAGGTTGAATTGACTTTTAAATAAGAGAATGGAACGATAGACATAATAAGACTCATTTTTTATTCAATTTTAATTATCAATTTTTCATTTTTTTTAAAGGAGCAATCAGATTTTTTTTTCATTTTAAAAATTTATTTTCAATTTCATTCTTAAAACTCAAATTTTCATCAACATCTTTGAACCTCAATCCATGCATCTTTACAACCAAATTCTACATCCAAATATGCATTACAAAAAGCGCAACAAATTTAGATTACAGTGATCTTCGTCGTAACCCCAATATCCATTAAGGAATTGGATTTCACAATTGCAACAAAAGCAGAATGCTCCTTATAAAATATCATCAAGAATTATGGACAGCAGCAGCCCTTGAATAAGCTCACATCTTTTTGCCTTCTTTTTCTGATCCTGAAAGGGGATAAGACTACACATTTCTATCATTAAAACCAAATTCGGAACGAGGGAAGTGATAAAACCCTAAAATTACCGTAGAAATAAAAAGACACTATTGCAAAAATATATTTATAAAAAAAGCAATCAGTTTTTCTTTTTTTTTCCTCTAAAAAAACAATCAATTATTCTTTTCTCTTTTTAAAATTCATTCTCAGCCCATCTTTAAAACTCTAATTCTTTTCTGCATCTTTTCACTCAAATTCATTCTCAGCGTTTTTTGTTCTTCGTGAGCGGCGACAGTCGATTTGCTGACTTTTGTTGTTTGCCATGTGTCAACAATATCTCTTTTTAATGATAACACTGGAAGGAAAAGTGAAAAAAATTGTTGTCTTGCCAGAGAGCCATTTGCAGGAAATATATATCAAAGAAAGTAATCTTCATTTATTATTATTGTAATTTGTAACACAAGTTCATGAACAAGCAAAAGTTTCTGTTTATTTTTTTATTATCTGATGGGATTCCTACGACTTTGCCAAGACACCTGATGTGATTTGCACTTTGCTTTTGCAAATAGCTCATTGAAACTTAACATATTCTTCTTCAAAAGATATATACCAAGTGTTTGATAATTTGGATATAAGAGTTCTTGGTTTTTGTGAACTGCTCCTTAAAACTTATTTTTCTTTAAACAATTAACATCCAGTGTTTGATGTTTTAAATATAAAAGTTTTTTATATGATTCAAATTAATGTTTTTGTTTTTTTTTTATTTGAAATTTTAAAATATGGGAAGAAGGAAAAGGTGATGGAAGAGAGACAAAACGAAAAAATTAAAAGAAGTCGCCAAATATTTTTAAAACTTGACCAATGATTTATCATTTTAATATGCTAATTTTAATGGCATGTGTGTTTCATAATCAAATTTTCATTAAAAAAATTATATTATTATAAATTAATAATGTTTAATTTTTATTTGTATAAATTAAAATATTTTATTTTGAATTGAGAAATTATCTAAACATTTAATTTTAAATTGAGCATTTAACTTGTAAAAGACAAAAATGATGAACTTGAAATAATACAAAAGACAAAAATGATGGATTTGAAATTTAATCAAGTTAATTTATATAATTATATTAAAAATAATATTTAATATATATGTATTATTATTATTATTAAAAGTTATAGTTTGAAATAAAAAAATTGTAAATATTAAAATTAAAATTTTATATTTATTAAATGTTATTTTAAATATAATTATATAAATTAATTAAATTTAAATTCATAATTTATGTCTTTTATATCATTTAAAATTCATCATTTATGTCTTTAATACTATTTAAATTAGATTTTCATAAACCATATTACACGTTTGCAATGTTTGATTGCTTTTCAAGTGTCGCCGCAATTGGAGTTGGACCTTTTAACATCAAAATTCATATTTATCATAAAATTTCAAATAAAATAATATAGATCAGATGACTGAGAAGACCCGTGAGTTACGGGGCGAAAGCTACAACCTAATTATCCTCTTAATCTAGGTTTTGCGTACGGTTCATGACACATGCATGTCAACTTTTCCCCGATCTTTGCACCCTGGGCCTACCGTTGTGGAAAACCGAAAACTATAAAAAAAATTATTAAGGAGTTAAAACCCAGCGGAAAATACGAAGATTGTATAGGTCTCGTGCAAAAAACCATTTCCCCTAACCTGATGATCTACCATCCGCATGATAAAAGCTCAACAAAAAAGATAAAAATAAAATTCTAAATAAACTATCAATCACCGCTAAGGTTATAATTAGATGGAATTGAATAGATATAATAAAAAATTTGAACCCAATTTTTAACTCGTGATTTAATATTTAATTTAAATTTGATCGAATTTTATTTTTTTAATTCAAGTTTGATTTGTAATCGAAATAGTATTATTTAAAATTATTTGATTAATATGTAAAAATAAATTTGATTCTTATACTTAATAAGAATTTGATTTTTTGTGTTCAAATTC
Organism: Durio zibethinus; assembly: GCF_002303985.1. Next base: position 25,638,727 of record NW_019168159.1, on the reverse strand, counting down.
AAGATATTTTATTAATTAAAATAATAAAAATATATTTAAATATAAAAGTTAGATTAGATTTATGAATTACTCGAATCGGATATAAAAATACTTAAACTCGACTCAATCAATGAGTTAAACTATTTCAAGCTCGAATTCAACTCAATAATAATTGAACCGAATTCAAATTTTATTCGAATCAAATTCGAATAACTTGCGAATACTAATGTATCATTTACACATTTAATCATCACGATTTACCCCGCCAACAACTACTCTAATATACCAAGACATTATTTTTATTTTTCTTCCCAAAAAAAATCTAAAAACACCATTAATTCACCTAATAATAAACAAAATCATTATCCCAAAATAACATTTATTTTTCACTTAGCAATCATTCCACTTGAAAAAAAAAGGAAAAAATTGAGAGCTTTGCATTAACGTATAGCAGTTGTTTTTATTCTAATGATTTTTCACCATCTCTTTTCATCATTTATAATTTTTTTAAAAATCTTTTTTTTCACCAATTATTAGAAATTCCTTAATTGTTTTCTCAACTATCCAAATGGTATTTGCTTTTTTCAATTAGTTTTCTCTTTGTAACCTGTCTAAAATCATTCTATATCAATTCTTTGAAATCTTCAAATGAAAATTAACCCAATTTGCAATCACCAATTTGCCCTCCAATTTTTTACTTTGCCGCCTAATTTTTTCTAACACCAATAAATGTAGTTAAATATAGAATGATTTCAATTGTTAAAATTAAAAAAATAACAAAAAAATCCACGGTCCAATCAATCTGTTTTTTCTTTTTTTTTTATATTGAACCTGACTTTTTGTTTAAACCATTTTTATAATATTTTTAAATTAATAATTTTAAATTAAAAATCTAAAAAGATTATAAAAATTATATTAATATAAGAAAATTTCTTCTTATATATATTTATGAAAGATGACAATAGGTGAATGATCGCATATATCATTAGCGACTCAGAAATTAATTTTTTAAGTATTCATTTAAAAGATGAATAATATATAATTTAACCTCATATTATTAAAATGTTTATATATTTTTTTTATGAAAACTTTTTTAAAAAAGCAAGTATAATAATTTTTTCATATAATTAATTACATGAATAAATTTTTTTAAAATTTTACACAAATAAATATTTTTTCGTACAAATGTTGAAAAAAGAAATTACATCTCCTTAATAATAATGATAACGATAGGGCCCGCGGACCGACGATCCAGTAAATGTTGGCATGGACTGAGTCTTCTCAGTCCCCTCATCTAGATTCTTTTATATGAAAGTTTATGATAAATATGAATTTTGATGTTTAAGGTCCAACTCCAAATCGTGAAGACACTTGAAGCAATTAATCATTGCAAATGTGCATTATGGTTTATGAAAATCTTATTTAAACAGTATAAAAGACAGAAATGACGAATTTGAAATTTAATCAAGTTAATTTATATAATTATATTAGTTTTTTTTATGTTTCGTACTATTAATCTTTTAAAAATAAAAATTAAATTAATAAAAAATTAATAAATAATAAAAATAATAATCATATTTAAAAAAATATTATTAAAGATAAATAAAATAGTGAAACCTGTAAAAAATTAAAAGTGAAAATTTAATAAAATTTATTTATATTCTTTATTTTTTTAAAATTTATTTTCATATTATTAATTCATGAAATATCTATAAATTAAAGTCCATATAATAATGATTCGTCACTTTTTGTCTCTTTACTATTAATTAAATTTAAGTAATTAGCAAAATATGAAAATCTTTTTAAATAAGGATAATTTATATTTCTTTTTCTTTTCAAATATTTATTTTTAGATCATTAAATAAATAAATATGAAAACCAAAAATGTAGAGAGATCTATTTAGGCATATGTAAAACTAAATTAGTTTTGAACAGTCTTATATCTTTTTATACAATTTATATTCGTTAAACCAACCATTGAATTTTGTGCTTTATTTAAGTAAATCACATATTGCCAAATGTCTAGTAAATTTAAAATATCTGTTAATCTATTTATGTGATAATAATAAAATTTTAATCATTAATATATATTAAAAATGATATTACTTTCATTCGAAATGATAAAAATATTGAATTGACTTGAAATTTTATGTGAATGATAGATACAAATAGGTTGTTAAATCTAATGGTTGATTTGTAAAAATATTTATCATTTATGAAGTCATAAAGAGTGTAAAATAAATTAATTTTACAATTGTATGATTTGATCCCTTTATTGAAATTAATATAATATTTTATGTGGCTTTTCATATCTCTATCATTTTTTTAAATTTCAACTGATAGTAAAATATGAAAAGTTTTTAAAATAAATTGATTATGAAAATATTGAAATTAATATGATAATAGTTATAGATTTTCTTTATCTTATTATTTTAATTTGTTTTGTTGGTAAAAAATAATGAAAGTTTGAAAAGTTAATTCACATATTTTTCTCTCTTTTTTAGTTTAAAATCGTTAATTACAAAAATATGAAAACATAAAAAAACAGTATTCTAACATTTCATATATTATTTTTTATTTCAAATAAATAATGAATTAAGGTCATATTTAGTGTATAGGATAATAAATAAAATAGAATGATTATCTTTTTTTTTTTCTTGACATGGGATAATTTAATCATTTCAAAATGGGGAAGATTATTTTTAAATTATAAGATTGAACTTACATATTCTATTATACCCTTATAAATTAATCAATAATTTAAATTGCATAAACTTTAAGAAATGATAATTTTAACTAACAAATAAATTATCATATTTTAATCTTTGCATGTATTAAATATAAGATATGATGACATTATTTAATTTAATTTTATTTATAATATCATCTTATTCTATCATGTCATAATCTTGTATATCAAACATAACCTAACAACTTATTATGTAATATATATGCATCATTAATTAACATATTTATTATTTGGAATCTAATTATATATATAGATAAATATGCTAACCCTTCATTTTTTATTTTTTTATGTTAATTTATACAAAAAAATTAATACTTACAAATATTGAAATTAATATGTTGACTTTCATATTATTATTTTTATTTAATCTAATTTATACTTAAAAAAGATATAAATATTTAACATTTTGTATTTATTGTATGGAAACCTAACATTACATAGAAATAAATGGAGAATAAATTATCTTTAATATATTAAATCAAATAAATAATAATATTTTTGCTTTGTTTGTTGTTTATGTTTGTATTTTCTAAATCGTATGATATCATTAAAATTTTGTCTTTTAAAAGACTGATGATAAAAAAAATTAAAGGAATTATTTTCATTAACTAAATGAAGGTGTCGTTTTAACAAAAATTATTTTGATAAGTAAACCTAAATAAATAAATATATTAGATAGCCATGAGCTTTATTAATTTTATATTAAACCCCTAATACTAATTCTCTTTGTGAATGTATGAACCTAGAAGTAGAAAGTAAATAAAAAAATTTGTTACTGCTAGGTTATTTGTTATCAATTCGAAAACTACTCAGTGCTCAACATTTTTAATTAAAATGAGGTAACAATATTAACTATTGAAAAATCAAGATTTATTTGAATGAATAAATATTTACTTTAATTTTTTTAAAAGAATAAATAATGTTAACCATAAATTATTAAGATATTAAAGCCCTTTCTTTTAACATTATAAAAACTTTTCAACATTAAATTGAAAAGTTTTTACATATTCTTTAAAATACATCAATTTCTTTTGCGTCAAATAAATGAATAAATAAAAATTTTAATTAAAAATTACGATAAATGGATCCTTTTGCTTAGTTTTAAATTTACATAGAATTTCATGAATAGAATTAAAAATTATTATCTTATACGATATATTTTAATATAAATGGTTCGGTAAGTTACATATTATAGGTTTTTATAATATGATTAAGTAATATTAAAAAATATACAAATTAAACTAATATTTAATTTTTATATAAAACTAAAATATCTAGTTAATAAATGTGGTTAAAAATCAAATTACATATATTTTCGACATCACTACTCCAACTAGCAATAACAAATGTAAATAACAACAAACAAATATATTTAAAAAGTGAAAACAATTATCATTTAAATATTGTATAACCAATGATAAATGAAATGTAACTTATATAATCAAAGAAATCAAAAAGAAAAGCATAAGTTATGAAGACAATCAAAAGTTTACAAACATTTTAACAAAAACAATTGAAAAGGATATTATAAATGCAAAAATATCAAAAGTCTAAAAAATGATAAGTTAAGTGGTTGCATTTTATGTAATAAAATTAAGAGATTTAACCTTCATGTGAAATTTTATGTAACCAAACATTACACGATTCATTTATTGAAAAAATTATTTTTATTATTTTATTTCATAATGTGGAAACAAATTTAATAAAAAAGATTTTAGTAAATCAATTGTACTTGAATTAAAAATTATAAAAATGGGAAAAACTCATTATTCAAATTCATATAATTGTCATCAAACAATTATTTAAATATAATATGAATATGTAATGAAAGAGTTCCTAATGAAAACTTTTAGAAATATTTATTAAAATATCTTTTCAACTCCAATATTATTTATTTCTATTAATATTTTAATATATTTATATGAAAAATAAAAATTTAGTGAAACTCAATAAAATGATGAGTAAATATTAAATAATAAAAAAATACTATTATTTCTTCATCTTTCACAAAATATTTATTTTCTAATAATTGGCTACATTAAACATAAAAAAAAAAAAAGAGAAAGGATTTTAATTATAACTCGTTGTCTAAATGTAACGTATTTTGTAGAGTCTTTAAAGCAAATAAAAAATAATATTTTTAAGTGTTATGTTATTTACTACCAATTTGAATCTTCTCGTAATCAAAATTTTTTTTTCTTTTTTGTAATTAAAATGAATATAAAATCAACTATAAAAAAATCACTAGTTATTTGTATGAGTAACACTTATTGCTTAAGCTTTCTTTTTTAATAGTTTTATTTGAATCAATGTTAATTATTTATTTTAATTTTTTAAAATATAAATAATAATATTAATCATAAATTAATATAGAACAAAACTTTGAATTTTAGTACTATAAAAGTTTGTGATATAAAGTTAAAAATCTTTGCATCTTCTTATAAATAAATCATTTTTTGTGTTAAATAAATGATTAAATGAAAATTTTTATAAAAAATTATAATAAGTAGAACTTTTTTTTTTCTCTTTTTCATATCTACAATAGTTTTTTTAAATCCCTTTATTTTCACCAATTCTTTCTCTCACTAAACTCAAAATGCTCTCCCCACTCTCTAAAGCTTTGGTCCTACCGACCACCATCGCTGGCCCATGTCCTTTTAGGTCCAAATTTCACCAAGAGCCTCCTTTTCACCTTCTCTTTCCTGTTCTCCATGTGGTTTTTTTTTAAAATGACTCTAAAGCCATAGATATGGTATTTTGAACCGAAACTTCACACCATTGTTTCTCCTTCTTCCAGTTATCCGATCTCTTTGAAATTTTAATATGTTGCTTTCCTTTCTTCGACCTTCGTTTTTACTGTTTAGATCTCTTGCCATTTTTATAGTTTTATATGTGAAGGTGCAGAATGTTAGAAAAATGAGGTCCAATCCCATGTAAGTAGTTTTGGACCAAGTAAATGCCATGGGCCTTGATATTTTATTTTACATAGAACCCTAGCTACTTAATAAAAAAGAGGTGGGGTTGTTTTAGGTGTGTGTCGAAAATCAAGCAGAGAAAGAAAAAAAGCCAGAAAAGTAGAGAGAGAAAAAAGAAAAGGGAGAGTTGGTTGAACGGAAGTCGATCCGTGGTCTGATTGAGTTAGAACCTTGTCAGGAGGTTTATGATTTAGAGTTCTACATTCTGAACGGTGAAGATCAGGTTTGAAGCTCTCTAGGAACAAATCCAGGTTGTATTTATTGAGTCACTTATTTGGTGAGATTTCTTCAATTGTTTCTCTTGTTGTTAATTAGCTCTAGTTTTAGTTAGAGAAGAACTTTGTATAACTATTATTTGATAGTGAAAATTTTTTTGGTGGCCCGTGGTTTTTTTTCTCTACACTGGAGGATTTTTCACGTAAATCTTGGTGTGCTTTATTTTTTCTGCATATTTGATTATTGATTGTTGTCTATTGCTTCTGTATTGTTGTGATTATTGCTTCAGGCACAACAAGTGGTATCAGAGCGAGGGTTATTTTGAGACATCGATACGGAAGTAACCCAAGATAGAAGTAAATTCTGTTTGAGATCATGGAGGGTGATACAGGTTCCATGATAAAATTGACAGCATCGGATTAATTTGGAAGCCTATGATGGAGGATCATCTATACTGCAAAGATTTGTATGAGGCAGTATTAGGTGATTCGACTAAACCAACAGATATGAAAGATGAAAGCTGGAAGAAGCTAGGTAGAAAGACGCTGGCTGTAATCAAAAAATGGGTTGATATCAGCGTGTTTCATCATGTAACGTAGGAGTCAAATGCTCACATTGTTTAAAAAAAATTGGTAGCATTGTATGAGAGAAAAATAGGTATGAATAAAGTTATGCTTGTTAAAAAGCTTACAACTTTACAGTACAGGGATGGACGATCTGTTACAGAGCATTTGAGTGATTTTCAAGATATATTTAATCGAATGACTATTATGGAGCTTAAAATGGATGATGAAATGAAGGTATTATTTCTTTTGGGTTCATTGCCAGACAGTTGGAATACTCTAGTTGTGACTGTTCTTCATTCAGCTCCTGATTATAAGGTGACATTAGAAATGGCAAAGGACAGTATGCTTAATGAAGAAGCAAGGCGAAAAGATGTAGACCCTGGGAATCAAGCTATGGTTACAGAAAACAGGGGTAGAAACATCGACAGAGGTCAGGACTCAAAAGATCGTGGTAAGTCTAAACATAGATCCAAGTCTAGAGGTAAAGTGAAGTGTTTCCATTGTGGTAAGGCGGGTCATATAAAATGAAACTGTAAAATCTTGAAGCAAGAGCGAAAAGATGAGAAATGTAAGAGTTCAGATGATAGCAATGTTGCAGCAGTGAATTTAGATAGTGATTCAGTTACTTTGATTTGTACACATGATGATTGCAATCATGTTAGTGATCTCGGTATTGAGTAGATAGTTGACACAGGAGTGGCATATCATTGTGTTCCTAAGAAAAAGTTGTTTACAACTTATAAAGCAGGAGACTTTGGTTGTACCAAGATGGAAAATAAGAGTGTGTCGTAGATTGTTGGGATTGATGATATTATTGTACAAACTAGTACAGGTTGCATGTTGACTTTGAGGGATGTCAGACACATTCCAGATATGAGAATGAACTTGCTTACTATTAATGTCCTTGATAAGGAGGGATATGAAAGTCGACAAAAGAATGGACAATGGAAGCTTCTCAAAGGATCTATGGTAGTTGCAAGGGGAAAACTATGCTGCACAATATATAAGACATGGATGCAATTGAACAGTAACCAGGTAAATACTGTTGAAAATGATGCTTCAGCAAACTTATGGCACAGGAGGCTGGCACACATGAGTGAAAAAGGGTTACAGGTTTTGGTAAGGCACTCTCTCATTCCCTTGACCAAAGGTATGTCTCTCGATTCATGTGATTATTGTTTGTTTGGTAAGCATCATAGAGTTTCTTTTCGTAAAAGTTCTCAGAAAAAAGAAAATAGATTGGAATTAATTTATTCTGACGTATGTGGTCCCATTAAGGTTGAGTCATTAGGTGGTAGCAGATATTTTGTTACTTTTATTGATGATGCTTCATGTAAGACTTGGGTGTATATGTTGAAATACAAAAGTCAGGTACTGTAGTATTTTCAAAAATTTCATGCCATGATTGAAAGGATGACAGAGTTACCCTTGAAGTGTATTCGAACTGATAATGGTGGGGAATACACATCTAAAGGCTTTGAAGAGTATTGCTTAAAGCATGGGATCGGGCATGAGAGGACAGAACCTGGAACACCACAGCATAATGGTATAGTTGAAAGAATAAATCGCACCATTGTGGAAAAAGTTAGATGTATGTTGAGGATGGCAAAATTACCAAAGCCATTCTGGGATGAAACAATCAACATAGCTTGTTATTTACTTAACAGGTCACCATCAGTTCCTTTGGGCTTTGACATTCCAGAAAGAGTGTGGACAGGGAAAGATACTTCATACTTTCACTTGAAAGTTTTTGGGTGTAAAGCATTCATGCATGTGCCGAAAGAGCAGAGATCAAAGCTTGATAGTAAAGCTACACAGTGTGTGTTTGTAGGATATGGTGATGAGGAATTTGGCTACAGGGTATGGGATCCAGTAAAGAGAAAGACAGTCAGAAGCAGGGATATGGTCTTTCATGAAAAAGAAACCATAGCAGACTTTGAGAAAAATGAGAAGACTATACAGGTTACTGTTGAGTGTGATGTTTCAACACCGACAGGGATTCCACAGGAAAGAGCCACAGATGGTGAAAATAAACAAGAAACAGAAATTGGGGATATGAATGAGCCAGCTATAGTTGGTGATGAGCCAGATGCTATTAGTTTTAAGCAAGGGGAACAATCATCTCTACCTAAGAGTGTTGAGCAGGGGGAGTTACCTTCGACATCAAGTGATGTAGAGTCTCAGCCCAGGAGATCTACTAGAGAGCGCAGACCATCTACCAGGTATCCAAGTTCAGATTTTATTTTAGTTACCAGTGAAGGGGAGCCAGAAAGCTTTGAAGATGTGCAAGCTACTCCGGATAGAGAGCACTGGTTAAAAGCAATGAAAGAAGAGATTGAGTCATTGCAAAAGAATGGTACTTATGATCTTGTTAAACTTCTCAGGGAAAAGCTTGAGCTTTGCAGTAACTTGGTCGGAATGACTTCCTTGGCCAAGGTAAGTTCCAAATGAAACTGCTATGGTGATGAATCTCCTCCTAATGGGGCTGAAGGGGGAGATTGTTAGAAAAATGGGGTCCAGTCCCATGTAAGTGGTTTTGGACCAAGTAAAAACCATGGGCTTTGATATTTTATTTTACACAGAGCCCTAGCTACTTAATAAAAAAGAGGTGGGGTTGTTTTAGGTGTGTGTCGAAAACTAAGCAGAGAAAGAAGAAAAGCCAGGAAAAGCAGAGAGAGAAAAAAGAGAAGGGAGAGTTGATTGAACGAAAGTCGATCTATGGTCCGATTGAGTTAGAACCTTGTCAGGAGGTTTATGATTCAGAGTTTTACATTCTGAACGGTGAAGATCGGGTTTGAAGCTCTCTAGGAACAAATCCATGGTGTATTTGTTGAGTCACTTATTTGGTGAGATTTCTTCAATTATTTCTCTAGTTGTTGATTAGCTCTAGTTTTAGCTAGAGAAGAACTTTGTATAATTATTATTTGATAGTGAAGATTTTTCTGGTGGCCCATGGTTTTTTTTCTCTACACTGGAGGGTTTTTCACGTAAATCTTGGTGTGCTTTATTTTTCCTGCGTATTTGATTATTGATTGTTGTCTATTATTTCTATATTGTTGTGATTATTGCTTCAGGCGCAACACGGAGCGTAATGATCGACAATATTGAGAAAGTTTTGGAGAAAGGCGACGGCTTGGCGTTTCTCGTTGAAAAACTTGTAAAATGCAGGGGAATTCACTTCGATCGGTTCAACAGGCAAGCTCATCGTTACAAGAATGCTATGTGGTGGAGATATTATAAGTTCACGTAAGTATGCTAACCGTAGTCTACTCTTAACAGTATTTGAATCATGCATTTGAGAGATTATTAGGGGGTTGGTTTGATTCCAATTCAGTTCCAGTAATTTCAATTATGAATAGTTTTTCTTGTCTTTCAGAGCGACATTGATAGTACTGCTTTTGTTGATCATCCTTTATATTCTGCTCACATTTGTTTGTAACTGTATTGGACTCTTGTCATCCTGCTTGAAATGGAACGCCAATGGCTTTCATGGTTTATCACATTTTTTATATTAGTCTTTTGTACATCCGTGATGCAGGTTAATTTTTATTTCTAAAAATTTATTTTAATAAATTTTTTTTTTGATAATATGATAATAATGATAAATATTAATAAATTAATTTGATTTTGGTATAATATAAGTAAAATCTGATAACTTTTGATATAATTTTGATTTTAATAATTTTTTATATAATTTTGATCACTTTCGATATTAGTTTGATAATTTATGATATATTGTTTATAATTATTAACAAAATTTTAGTAACTTCTTGATATAATTTTAGTAATTAATTTTGTGATAACTTATGAGATATTTTTAGTAATTATTGATAAAATTTATTTTATCATATATTTAGTAATGAATTTTCATAGGAAAGTGCGTGTTCAATTTTAGTATAAGATAATTTTTTTTATATAATAATATTATTATTTCATTCAAATTTATTTTTTTATTAAATTTTTTATTGAATAAGGTCATGATAAGTTTATCATAATCTCTCAAGATGAAATTTCTATATTCATTTCTGTTAGTAACCAAGATTCAACTTTAAACAACTTTAAACATAAAAATTTTATCAATGATTAACATTTAAATAATTATTAATTTGTTGTTATATTATCAACGATTTAATGCTAAGGTATCAATGATATACTATTAAATTATTAATGATTTATAACTAAATTAGAATTGATTTACCACTAATTTATGAATAATTTAAGACTAAGTTATAAATGATTTATTACTAAATTTTTTATACTTTACTACTAAGTTACTGATAATTTGTTATAAAATTATAACTAATTTACTATTAATTTATCAATTATTTATTACAAAATTATAAATGATTAACTAATTTACTATTAAATTATCATCAATTTACAACTAAATTATTAGTAATTTACTATTATATAAGTTATCAATAATTTAAATCTACATTATCAATGATTTACTACTTAATTTTTGATTATTTATTGCAAAATTATCAAAGATTTATTATTAAATTAACTATAATTCAATATCAAGTTATCACTGATTTACTATTAAATTATTTAATTATTAAGTTATTAATGATTAATTATGTACTATTAAGTTACATTGATTTATTTTTAAAATTTCAATGATTAATTACTAATTATCATTGATTCACTACTAAATTATTTATGATTTACTAATAGATTTATCAATTAATTACAATTAAACTGAAATTGATTTATTATTAAGTTATTATTAATTTACTATGAAGTTATTATTGATTTATTACTAAATTATTTGTAAACATCCCATTTAATTTGAAATTATTAAATTTAAAAATATTAAAAATTTAAATGAATAAATGAAATTTTTTATTAAAAATTACAAATAAATGGATCATTTTGCTTATTTTTAAATTTACATGGAATTTGACAAATACAATTAAAATTTTATTATCTTATACGATATATATTTTAATATAAATGGTTTGGTAAGTTACATACTATAGGTTTTTATAATATGACTTAGTAATAATTAAAAATATGCAAATTAGACTAATATTTAATTTTTATATAAAACTAAAATATCTAGTTAATAAATGTTGTTAAAAACTAAATTACTTGTATTTTTGACATCGCTACTCAAACCATTAATAGCAAATGCAAATAACAACAAACAAATATATTTAAAGAGAGAAAGCAATTATCATTTAAAAATTGTATAACCAATGATAAATGAAATGTCACTTATGTAATCAAGGAAAATGAAAAGAAAAGCATAAGTTACGAAGAAAATGAAAAGTTTACAAACCTTTTAACAAAAATAATTAAAAAAAATTATAAATGCAAAAAATATCAAAAGTAAAAAACTTATATAAATGTAAGTCAATCAAAAGTCTAAAAAATGATAAGTTAAATGGTTGCATTTTATGTAATAAAGTTAAGAGATTTAAGTTTCATGTGAAATTTTATGTAACCAAACACTACACAATTTATTTATTAAAAAAATTATTTTTATTATTTTATTTCATAATGTGGAAACAAATTTAACAAAAAAAATTTTAGTAAATCAATCATATTCGTAGACACCCTATTTTGTAAGGGGTTCTTTATCAATCAAGATTAATTTAAGCTCGGGTGTAAGAATTTTTATTCATTTTTATTTTAGATTTTTCTATTTTTGTATTTATCATTTTTATTTTTTTTATGGTTTATCTATTGTTTATTTTCTTTTTCTTTCTCCATTATCTGATTAATTTTTTTAAAAAAAAAAAGCTGAAAGAATGAGATTAGAATTGATGCTAATATTTTGATTTGGATGCTAATTAGAATTAAATTGAAACTCTATCAGCATGGATCTATATATCAACAATGAATACACAAAAAAAGAAAAAAGAAAAATCGGAATGCATTGTTACGATTGCATCGAGAAGTAAGCCCAAAGCTTGCAGCTTGTGTAGTTGATTTATCCTCTCCCTATCCTAATTCTGCCCTTGGTTTTGAAATTGTCTGCCAACTTGTTGCATCAGCTCTTGCTTATTGGCCAGTATATGGTTGGACTCCTGGCCTCTTCCACTCAATTCTTGCCAGTGTTCAAACTACTTTATCACTGGCCTTGGGTTCAAAGAAGACCTGCAGTTTACTTTGTCTTTTGATTATCTTGTTGACGAGGGTACTGAATGCAATTCTACATCTGATTTATTGCTGGAACGTAATCGTGAACAGTGTTTGGTTGATCTTTTAGTTCCTCCTCTTATATTGCTGATCACTCTTTTGCAAAAATTATAGGAAGCTAAGGAGCAACGATAAGAGAAAAGATCTAGTGATCAGAAACAGACAAAAAAAAATAAAGAAGGAATCATAGAGAGAAGCGCACAAAGGTTACTGGCAACGGTGTAAACTAAAAATCACAATAAAATTTTTTGGCAGCGTTATTGTTTAGTTTGGTGCAGCTGTTTTTAGGTTTAGTAATTAACAACAATCAGTCATTCGCTCGGAACTCAACGTTCGCAATCAAGAAACAGGAGAGAGAATCCATTTACGAAGGATTGGCTTGCACTTTGACCAGTTATTCGCGTGAAGAAGACCCGACTGGCGACTGCTATTCAGTATTCAGACTTGATCCGAATGCAATTTCACCCAACAGCTTGAATTCTTTTGTATTTGAGCCACATTTACAAATTAATCCTAATGATGGCGACATGGCATCAAATCATGAACAAGGGTATGTAATTGCAAATCCATAGGGGTTTTCTAAATTATTCTCCAGGTTAAGCTTATGAAAGCTGAATGCAGTGTGAGCCCACTTCTACGAGCCTTCCAACATTTTTGGGCTAAAATTCAAGGTTTAAAGTCTGGTGTTTTCCTTATATATTTTTTATTTGTTAATAATTTATTCTATTATGTGCATATTTATATTTTTAAGATTAGATACGAAAAAATAGTAAAATTTTATAAAATTTTTAAGTGAGAAATTTATCTAAATTTGGCCCAAATGGTGAAATGATTTAGATAAAATTTCAATACAAGTAATTGTGTTCTTTTCCAAATAAAAATTTGGATTGAAAATATTTGATAATTATCCAAAGATGAGATTCTTAAAAATTTCAAATGGTAAATTTTTAAGAAATCTTTAGGTGAAAAATTTTCTCTAAATTTGACCCAAATGGTGGAATAATTTAGATGAAATTTTAACAAAAATAATTGTCATATTATTTTCTTTCTAAGAAAAAAAAAGAGAAAAAGGAAATTTCTAAATAGACCCAAATGGTGAAAATTTTAGAAATTTAAAAGAGAAAATATTTTTAATTTGGCCCAAATGGTGGAATAATTAGATTTTATTTTCAATAAAAATGGTAATAATAAAAAATAATAATAAATATTTTTTCGACGATGGAGCCTCTTCAAGAAATCAAATGGGATTCTTGAATACTTTTGAGGAGAGAAAAAATTTTTTTAGAGTACTACCAGATTGATGGAGAATTTTAAAAATTGTTTCCAATATTTAACATAAAATTTGAAGCCATTAGATTCTAAACCTTAGGATAAATTTGAAATAATATAGTACCATCCTTTGGATGGACATGTGGGGGTGCTATAACCTTCTCCATATGTAACCGAACTCCCGAACCCTGTTCTGGTTAATAGACCCGAACTTATTCTTTTAGGGACCTTTAGTCAAGCTTAAGAGTTCCTTAAAAGGATAGATTTTTTAGGTGGCCAATCGCACCTAGATAAAAAAAATTGGTGGTGACTCCTTCAAGTCAATGTCTTGCGATAGATCCCCGGATCTAGATGTTATGATAGCTTGGCGACTCCGCTGGGGACATTAGAGAGTCAAGCCATAATTTTTGAATTTATCCTATCCTTTGAACTAATGGCTTTAAGTTATTTGTTTACTAACATTTTTCCTTTTTGGTTTCTCATTTGATTTATGGGATTGATAATTTTGTGTTCCTTCACACACACTATCACATGCATTTGCATTACATGAGCTTTATACCTAGGCTTAGTCCCTCTTAAGAGGAAGTAAAGTACCTACGCTCTCGTGAGATGATAATCTTCGTAATGGCTAGCGAAATACTCCCACTCAAATTGAATCCTTTCTATAGGTAACCTGTGATGGGTGAGGATTGGACTACCTTACTAGTCTGTGATGGACAATGATGTAAGAAATAATTTGGAAACCTTTTAGTGTTCAAAATTTTCTAACCCTGCATATAGTTCACCTTTAAGAAACCAATTTAAGCCCTTCCTATCCATCAATAGATACAACCCAAAATTAGGACACAAGAAGGAACAATTTGTTATCTAACCATTTTGTCTGCTTGATTTTGTGCATCTATATGTAATTTGTTTGTCATATTCTAGCATTTCATTCTGTGCATCATCTCTATTCTCATGTTCTAGCATTATCATATCATGATCATATTTAACACTATTGTTTGCATCATTTTCATATAGAAAATATTTACTGCATATCAGTTATTGATAAATCAGATCTCACACTTACATCCATGGAAAGCCAAATGCAACCAAAGTCCACATCAGGCCACTATGAATTTGCTCATTAATTGAAGATTAAGTCAGAAGAGGGTCAAAGAAAATAAAGAGATTGCTTGTCTAAGGATTTTATTTCATCATTATTCGAAAGAGTTCATCTAGAGCTACAGTAAAATGATCTATTCGACTTAAGCAGTATATGGGGATGCATGGATAGAATAAGATAGGAGAAATTTGAAAATAGATATAGAGACATAGCTTCACTACTACAGATGCAAGTGGATAATAATTTGATTAGGGCATCATTCAATTTTGGGATCCTTCATATAGATGTTTTATTTTCAATGAAGCAGACATGGTGCCCATAATTAAAGAGTATATGGTCTTATTTCGTTTCGATCTAGCAAACCCAGATAAGATTTACTGGGCCAACAAGGTGGGCTATCGTAAAAAACTAGTGCAAATGCTTGGACTTAGTTTGCTTCAAGTCGATTCATGTGTCAAGATAAAAGGTGAAAGTAAGGCTATTCCATGAAATTTTTTACGAGATTTCATCCAGGGGCACATAGATGATGATCACGGATTAGTAGCTATGGCTATAGCTTTATATGGATTGGTGATCTTTTCGAAAGTCATCGGATATGTTGATGTTGCAGTGGTGGATTTTGTTGATCAGTTAGCATATCAGGTCAATGCAGCACCAACCATTTTGGCAGAAACTATTTGATCTCTAAACTTTTATCACAGAAACAGTAAAGGTCGATTTAATGGATGTTTACAGTTGCTTTATGTATGGATCAAGAGTCACATGAAATATAAAAAAAGTCAATTTCACAAGCCATACCTTCGTTCCAGTATCCCCATCAAAGCATTCTGTTATAGCACATGGCTTCAAACAAAGTCAAAAGAGGAATGAATTTTCTATTTTTGAGCCCTTAATAGTCAAGGGATAGTTTGGAGAGCACCCTGGATGTGTCATGATACGATGTTATACAGTTGTGAAAATCAACCATGGGTGTTTTTATTAGGCCTATAGGGTGCTGTTACTTATGCTTCAGCTTTAGTAAGAAGATAATCTGGGTGTGAGCAATTTATTCCAGAAACCTATGGACTTAACTAAGAGGAGTTCTCATTCACTGATAAAAGGGCATATGGAATGGTTGAAAAGATCAAGAAAGCATGGAAGCAAACCACCAGGGTTAACCAAGGGAGGTTTACTTATAACGTCACTCCATAATATAGTATATGATATGTGAGAAGGGAAAAAGACATTGTGATTTTCAGTGAACAGTTAGGGCATTTCTCAGGACCCATTTATCAATATCTTTTGCTTAAAATGGAAACAGTTAAGAGAAAACTTCAGTCTAAGAAAGATGAGTTAGAACAAGAAAACAAACGATTAAAGATAGAGATGGAAGAGTGTTCACGACTTCAAGAACTAAAAATACAGAGCCTTACAAAGCAAAAAGATCAATGGAGAGTCTTATTTAATGATTTAGATATGACACATTCATCAATCACACCCGAGCTTGCTCGATTTTTAAAAGAAAATGAATTGTTAAAAACGAGGGTGGAAAAAGAACAAAAGGCTACTGCTATGGCACATAGACATAGCTAAATGCTACAAGAGATAGTGGATCAACTCACAGCACAAGTAGAAGCTTTGTTTGATGAATGCAAAAAATAAGCTCAACAAAGTGAGTTATGGAAAGACATGTAAAAAAAAACAAAGGCATCTAAGGTATTTGTTTGATCAGATATGCATTGTTGCAATCAAAGCATCAGAAATGAAAGAAAAAGTGTAAAGTTTGAAGGCTATGGTGCAACTAGTAGGAGTGTATGGACGATATTTACTTGATTTTCTAGATGAGGTACAAAATCATTACTAACAAGCTGGAAAGTTTATAAGGAGGCATTAGAAATAAAGAATGATGTTTAGGATTTTAGAATATTGCTTTGACTTTATTAGGATGTAATTTTGAAATTTTATTTAATAAAGTTTCAAATAGAGATTTCTTTTATCAATATTGATGATGTGGCAAACATTAATACATTTCATGCAGACATTTGCATCATACATAGTTTCTAATTGTAATTGTGATGCTAAAGGTTCAAGGATAGCTCCATCCAACAGAAACCCCATCCACCGATATAATACAAGAGCCAGAGCCAAACAAATGGAATAAAAAAATTCTCATTGATTTGAAAAATTAGAAAAAGCTCAAGAAAAGAATGAGAATGAGTTAAGTAAAATTTTGGATGCTCTCAACAAATTAAATAAAGGGAAAAGAATAGAAGAGAACACAAGTCATTAAGGTTCTATATCGCAAGAAATGACTGACCCTCTATATCCACCTGGTTTTGGTCCATTTAAGTCCAGTCTACACAAGAGGTTTCACCACAACACTTCACATATCTTACATATCTTGAAATACCATCAACCTCTAATCCAGGGCATTACCATAGCTATGTGAATCCTATCTTTACTGAAAAGACAGTTGAACCAATTCAAATCCCTAATCTGGATGAACTGAAAGGAAAAGACAAGGAAAAGATAAAAGTGAAAGCTTAGGAAAATTCCAAAATTAGTATGCTACAACAAAGGTTACGGCTGTGGAAGGAATTGGTTTTTATGGTCCAGTTGATGCTACTGGGCTTTGCTTAGTCCCTGATGTGGTCATTCTTCCTAAGTTTAAAGTACCAAAATTTGAAAAATATGATGGCACAAAGTGCCCAAAAACTCATATTACCATGTATTGTTGAAAGATGACAGCCCATGTTTTATGGAGTATGCCCGATGTAGAGGGATATTACTTCTCAAGTACAGCCTCCTCTGATTGAGAAAGAAACTACAGTGCTATTTGTCAGCAATTTGAAATCTCTCTATTATGAATAGATGATAGGGAATGCAACAAAAAATTTCACCGATATGGTGATCTCTGGAGAAATTATTGAAAGTGCCATCAAGAATGGCAAGTTGAAAGGAGGAGAAACCAAGAAGGCATCAGAAAAGAAAGAAACTGAAGCTCAAGCTGTGAGCTTTGATAGGTAACAATTTAAGGGTTATCAACCTTATCCACCCTAAGGTTACTTTTCATACTATCTTGCTGTGAATAATGCCTTATCCTACCCATACCAGCTAGCTCTACAACCACCTTATTCATCCACATACCGATTAATTTTTAGCCCTCAAGATCTTACATATAGCCTTAACATTCAAACTCCTGCAAGAGCCCAAATTCACCCTACTAACCCAGCAAGTGGTTCACGAGAGCAATGGATTACTAAAAAAAAACTTGTATTTGATCCAATCCCCATGACTTATACGGAGTTATATCGAAAACTCTATAATAGCCATTTGATTGCCCCTAGCCATGTGGAGTCACTTAAACCACCATATCCTAAGTGGTATGATCCTACAGCCCACTGCGATTACCACTATAGAATTACTGACCATTTTACTAAAAATTATACTGCTTTAAAGCATAAGGTGCAACGATTAATCAAGGATGGAATGGTAAGTTCTGATTAAGGAAAAACAACAACACCTAATGTTAGTGGCAATTCATTACCAAATCAAAATGTTAATGTTCTGAGTAAAAATCAAAAACACATTGGTCAGAAAGGGTTCGGAGAGTCACAATGAATTGAGGGGCAAGATGTCAATAAAGATTCTTCACTTGATTGCATAGGGGGATAATTTTGAAGAATGGAGATAAGGCTGGTTGAAAGTTTTTTTTTTTATTATTTTAAGATTTCTTTTAGAGTAACGTTAGGTTTCTTTTAGGCAGTAGGATTTCATTTGTTATCATTTCAATAAAAGGCAATTCAATGCGTTTCATTACATCTTTTTTTTTTCACTCAACCTTTATTCCATGCTTTGTCACAATTCATAACTTTTCATTCCCATTCTCAAATTTCAGATGATGAATATTTAGACAATGATAACAATAATTCTGAGATTTAATTTTGAGAACTCATCCATATTAATATGATGAGAGGATTTAAGCAAAAAAGTAAGCTGTTACCGGAAGTGAGATAGATATATCTTGAAGATGTGCAATCTTTTATACAGGTTCATGAGCTTTGTTCAATAGATGATGTTCAAGAAAAGTATTCACAATTGAGATAAAAAATGGTCATATTTCTTTTACCATTCGAAAAACCATTTATTGCTACCCCTTTAAGCCTATTATGATTTATTTTTTTAAAGAACACAAACCAAGGATCACCCTCTACACTGAGGGTAATTTTTGAAAAAAAAAATCACAAAAGGTCTCAAAGATGGAAAGAGAAAGAAAAACAAAAGAAAAAATAAATGTCACACATGATTTGGGGTAAAATAATGAGAATATTTTGTGTGAGAAAAGAAAAAATAGTGAAATGATATGGGGGTAAAATGCCAAGTTGCATCAAATGATCCTTTGGTCTTGAACTTTTTTAATACATGTTTTGAGCTTATTATATCCATTTCTTTTATGACCGCTCACTTTGACCTACATTACAACCTTGAAAAGTTCATTTGGATCAAGTGTGAATGCTCAAATTGAATGATCATATATTGGGTAAAGATATGTTCATGATGAAACAATGGAATCATGCTACATTGCTTTAAAGTTTGATGTGTGAAAGATATCAACAATGGATGAAAAATGAGAAAAAAAAAAGATGATGAAAAAAAATTAAAAAAATGAAAAAAAAGAAAGGAAAAAAATGAAAAAATGAAAAAAAAAAGATTCAAATTGAAAACCTGAAAAAGTAATTTGGGTAGAAAAAGATCTAGGTCAAATGGTTCACATAGATGGAAGATTAAAGATATCTGAAGACCCCTAAAAGATTAAGGTAAAGTTTGCCAAGCTCAAAATGACTTCAACAGTAAATGGAATAAATTTTTGAAAAAAAATCCTAGATTAATGTTGAGAATTGTCTGAATATTCATCGTTTGGACATACCATTCATCCCAATGACATGTATCCAATTTATTTCCTTTCTCATTTGTTTTGTACCAAAATAGATTTTCATTGATTATCTTTACCATAATTCACCTTGTGTTCTCTTATTGTTACATCCCTAGAATAAATCAAGAAAATGTATAAGTGCATTATAATTGTCAAGAATTGAAATGATGATAAATGAATGACAATGTGCATAAAAAAATTTTACATTCCTTTAAAGAGAAATCTAAGATGATGGTGGTAACAAAATGAAGAAATGGTAGAAACCTGAAAGAGATGATTTGAAAGGACATACGATGCGACCAAATGGAGAATATGATGATGGATTAGACAATAAAATGAAGATGGGGTAAATCTTGAAAAGTGGTATAATCAAGTGATGAATATGGGGATATATTGGTTGATATAACCTATAAGTTATGGTTAAGTGACGAAAATGATATGGAGCAATAGACGAAACTGGTGTCGAGAAGCTTATGAATGATGACCAAGTGACAAATGATGAAATTTGTTTTGAAATGGCTAGTATTGAGAAGCTTATGAATGATGACCAAGTGATAAAACATGAAATTTATTTTGAAATGGTTAGTGCTGATAAACCTGGCATGTAGGGTAATAGGTAAAATTTGTTAGCACTGAGAAACCTCCGGATGGTGATCAAGTAATGGAAACAATGATGATCAGTTGATGAAGCTTGTTCCAAAATGTTGAGAAGCTAAATAAGGGGAAAATGTGAGATTGTAGGGTCTTGAGGACCGTATTCCATAATTATTTAGGATTTTATGACATTATTGACATTGGCATTACATGCAATATGTTGGCATCGTTGCTTAAATAGTACATTCACATAATTTGATGTTTGGACATGCATGGCACTATGAGAATCTAGGTTGTTGCATTTGCATCATTAAGAAGGCATTTGTATTTTTAGTCATAACATTCATTCATGCAAATTTTTTGAGTCACTTGAGAAACAAATTGTGAATATTTTGATGAAAATTTTTGAGAACTCAAATGAGAATCTTTGAGTTTCAAAATGAGAATCTTTGAGGAGTGAAACCCTAAAGTTCATCCAATGTAAATCTTCGAACAAATGAAAAGTTTTGAACTTTTGGATGTGAATCTCCAAAATACAAAGCTTCAACTTTTTGGATATGAATTTCTACCTTTGAACTTAGATGTGAAACTCTAAGTTTTATTGCATGTGAGCTTTTGAACTCAAATGAAAAGCTTTGAATTTTTTGATGTGAATATCCAAAATTCAAATGAAAAGCTTTAGATTTTTGGATATGAATTCCAAGTTTGCCAAACGAGAACCTTTGAAAAGCCTTGAACTTTTGGATGTGAATCTCCCAAATGCAAATAAAAATCTTTAAATATTGGATGCGAGTCTTACAAGTTGCAAATGCAAATATCAAGATATTACAAATTTGAATGAAACTAAAATTTTGAGAATCAAATTTCAGTAAATTCTTATGAAGTTGAAAGATTCTTGCGAATCTGAACCTCTGAATATTGAACTCAAATTGTGAATCCTTGAGTTCCCATTACAAAATTCCTTTAAACACGATTTTTAACTTCTTTGGACATGATTGTCAAGGAGCCATTTATTTTTCAAAGTCGTTGAGCCTCTGTTTAGAGGAGCCTTTATTTATTTTTCCAAAGTCGTGAGCCTCTGCTTAGAAGAGCTTCTGTTTATTTTTTCAAAGTTGTTGAGCCTCTATTTAGAGGAGCTTTATTTATTTTTTCAAAGTCATGAGCATCTGCTTAGAGGATCTTTTGTTTATTTTTTCAAAGTTATTGAGCCTCTATTTAGAGAAGCTTTATTTATTTTTTCAAAGTCATTGAGCTTCTGCTTAGAGGAGCCTTTATTTATTTTTTCAAACTCGTGAGCCTCTGCTTAAAGGAGCTTTTATTTATTTTTCCAAAGTTGTTGAGCCTCTATTTAGAGGAGCTTTATTTATTTTTTCAAAGTCGTGAGCTTCTACTTAGAGGAGCTTTTGTTTATTTTTCCAAAGTTGTTGAGCCTCTATTTAGAGGAGCTTTATTTATTTTTTCAAAGTTGTTAAGCCTCTGCTTAGAGGAGCCTTTGTTTATTTTTTTTTTCGAAGTTGTTAAGTCTTTGTTGTTGAGCCTTTACTTAGAGGAGCTTTGATCAAAATTTTGACAAAAAAAAAGAAAAAAAAGTCAAGTTGAGTCTTAAATGGGTGTTTACATCTTTGCACAATACCTGTTTCACAGAAAATGTGTAAAGAGGGGCAGCTGTAGACACCCTATTTTGTCTGGGATTCTTTGTCAATCGAGACTAATCTAAGCTCGGGTGTAGGGATTTTTATTCATTTTTATTTTAGATTTTTATATTTTTTTATTTATCATTTTAGTTTTTTTATGGTCTATCTATTGTTTAATTTTTTTTTCTCCATTATCTGATTAATTTTTTTAAAAAAAGAAAAGCTGAAAGAATAAGATTAGGATTGGTGCTAATCTTTTGATTTGGATGCTAATTAGAATTGAATTGAAACTCTATCAGCATGGATCTATATATCAACAATGAATACACAAAAAAGGAAAAAAGAAAAATCGGAATGCATTGTTACGATTGCATCGAGAAGTAAGCCCAAAGCTTGCAGCTTGTGCAACTGATTTATCCTCTCCCTATCCTGATTCTGCCATTGGTTTTGAAGTTGTCTGCCAACTTGTTGCATCAGCTCTTGCATATTGGCCAGTATGTGGTTGGACTTCTGGCCTCTTCCACTCAATTCTTGCCAATGTTCAAACTACTTTATCACTGGCCTTGGGTCCAAAGAAAACCTGCAGTTTACTTTATCTTTTGATTATCTTGTTGACGAGGGTATTGAATATAATTTTACATCTGATTTATTGCTGGAATGTAACTGTGAACATTGTTTAGTTGATCTTTTAGTTCCTCCTCTTGTATTGCTGATCACTCTTTTACAAAAATTACAGGAAGCTAAGGAGTAGCGACAGAAGGAAAGATCTAGAGATCAGAAATAGACAAAAAAAATAAAGAAGGAATCATAGAGAGAAGCGCACAAAGGATACTGGTAATGGTGTAAACTAAGAATCACAATAAAATTTTCTGACAGCGTTATTGTTTAGTTTGGTGCAGCTGTTTTTGGGTTTCGTAATTAACAACAATCAGTCATTCGCTCAGAACTCAGTGTTCGCAATCAAGAAACAGGAGAGAGAATCCATTTAGGGAGAAAGATGAAGGATTGGCTTGCACTTTGACCAGTTACTCGCGTGAAGAAGACCCGACTGGCGATTGCTGTTCAGTATTCAGACTTGATCCGAATGTAATTTCACCCAACAGCTTGAATTCTTTTGTATTTGAAACATAAAATGCTGCTACTACTACTACTACTACTGCTGTTGCTGCTGCTGCTACTACTACTACTACTACTAATAATAATAATAATAATAATAATAATAATAATAATAATAATAAATTTTCATAAGAAAAAGAAAATATATGAAAAATTAATTTTAAAAAATCATAAAAATCGAACTTATTCCGAAAATCTGCCTAGATGTTAGAAATTTTTAAAAATATTCATGTTTTTTAATTTAAAAAAAATTAAAACAAAAACCCAAAATTTCAAAAATTCAAAAATTCAAAATCCCAAACCCTAAAATCCTAAACCCCAATTTGGTACGTATAACCTTGAATCATCACTCAAAACTCATCAAACTTTAAAACCTCGACCTATACACAGATTCAAAACCATTCCAAAACTTTAAAGATACGTATAAAAATCTGAAGTAGAGTAAGGGTTTACTTCCAGATAGCTAGCTAGATAAGTATGTATTATGTCGATCTATATCAATTAATTTGTAGAGTAGATACTCATACAAATTAATCATACGCCAAGAACCAGATTTGAACTGGTGACACGAGGATTTTCAATCCTCTGCTCTACCAACTGAGCTATCCCGACCATTACCGACGCATTATCCTCATAATACTAGATGACTTGGGTCTATGTCACTTAAAAATGAAAACAAAAAAAAAAAACGAAAAAGTATTAAATTAAAAGGGGAATTTCTTGGATCTTTAAAGGAAGACTTTGTAAATTTCAGTATGAGTAATGATATGGATTATGAATCATTCAAATAGGTCTGAAGTAGAGTAATTTATTCCCGAATGTCGCATAAATGATGGGGTATTTAGGAAACTTTAATCCATTAAGTTTTTCAGACAGGTCCTTAATTCGCTTAAATAATGGGGTTAATAACTAATTAATAATAAAAGTATACAAATAAAATGAGATCTTAAATATAAATAGTCGCATTTAAGTTTTGCTTAGATATTGAAGAGTTAATGTGGTCTCATTATATTTAAGAATCCATTTTTAAATTGTATTTCACCATATTGCATAACATTTATCTTGCATAACATTTGTTGGCGTACACATATCTATTTTCTAATGTTTGCACTTGCCTTGCATATTTATGCCGTTAATTTTTGTTCACTACCTGATAGTTTCATCATTTACTTTTTCACACAAATTTTTTACTTTAAAAACATGAATTTATAAAATAAAAAAAATAACATTTCAAATAAAATAATTCTTAATACTCTACCTAAATATTGAAGAGTCACCAACAATTATCTTATATAAAGAGTGTTATTTCATTTTAAAGATTGTTGTGTTAAATCTTAAGCGAAAAGAGTTATTTTAAATTTTTTCTAAATGTTGAAGAATTTTAATATAATTCTTTAACTTAAAGATTTGCTCAATATTTCTAAATAAAAAGTTAAATTTATTTTTTTAATGAAAAAATTAGTATTAAATTTCAAAAAAAAAAAATTCATCTAACACCAAAAATAGCGCATGATTAATTGGTACCAATTTAAGGGCATTATGAGGGTGCTAATCCTTCTTCATACATAATCGACTTTCGAGCTCAACCTGATTTTTTGTATATTGAAATTTAATCTTTTTGATAAATTTTAAATCCGTTTTTATAATTTTATTAAAAGGATAAACTTTTAGGTTACCAATCATATCCTAAAAAAAGATTGATAGCGACTATTTCATTTTTTCTCGATTTAAAAAAAATTATTTACATCGACGATCCCAAAATCGTTATAACAGATTTCATATAAAATTTTATGTAACCAAACACTACACAATTCATTTATTGAAACTTTTTTTTTTATTATTTTATTTCATAATGTGGAAACAAAATTTAACAAAAAAGATTTTAATAAACCAATCTACTTGAATAAAAAAAATAAAAATGGGAAAAACTCATTATTCAAATTCATATAATTATATCAAACAATCATTTACATATATTATGAATGTGTAATGAAAGAGTTCCTAATGAAAACTTTTAGAAATATTTACTTAAATATCCTTTCAGCTCCAATATTATTTATTTCTATTAATATTTTAATATATTTATATGAAAAATAGAAATTTAGTGAAATTCAATAAAATGATGAGTAAATATTAAATAATAAAAAATACTATTATTTCTTCATCTTTCACAAAATATTTATTTTCTAATAATATGTTACATTAAACATAAAAAAAGAGAAAGTATTTTAATTATAACTCTTTTAAATGTAACATATTTTATAGAGTCTTTAAAACAAATAAAAAATAATATTTTTGAGCATTACGTTATTTACTACAAATTTGAAACTTTTCGTACTCAAAACATTTTTTATTCTTTTTGAAATTAAAATGATTATAAAATCAACTATTAAAAAATATGAGTTATTTGTATGACTAATACTTATTGCTTAAGCTTTCTTTTTTTAATATTTTTATTTGAATTAATGTTAATTATTTATTTTAATTTTTAAAATATAAATAATAATGTTAATCATAAATTATTATAGAATGAAACTTTGAATTTTAGTATTATAAAAGTTTACAACATGAAAGTTAAAAATCTTTGCATCTTCTTATAAATAAATCATTTTTTGTGTTAAATAAATGATTAAATGAAAATTTTTAATAAAAGATTATAATAAGTAGAACTTTTTTTATCCTTTTCATATCTACAACAGTTTTTTTAAATCCCTTCATTTTCACCAGTTCTTTCTCCCACTAAACTCAAAATACTCTCCCCGCTCTCTAAAGTTTCGGCGCTACCGAGTACTGACCACCATCGCTGGCCCATGTCCTTTTAGGCCCAAATTTCACCAAAAGCCTCCTTTTCACCTCCTTTTTCCCATTCTCCAAGTGGTTTTCCTTAAAATGGCTCTAAAGCCATAGATCTGGGATTTTGAATCGAAAATTTCACACCATTGTTTCACCTTCTTCCCGCCATCCGATCTCCTTGAAATTTTAATCTGTTGCTTTCCTTTCTTCGACCTTCGTTCTCCTGCCATTTTCATAATTTTATACGTATAGGTGCGGAGCGTAATGATTGACAATACTGAGAAAGTTTTGGAAAGAGGCGACAGCTTGGCGTTTCTCGTTGAAAAACTTGTAAAATGCAGGGGAATTCACTTCGATCGGTTCAACAGGCAAGCTCGTCCTTACAAGAATGCTATGTGGTGGAGATATTATAAGTTCACGTAAGTATACTAAACATAGTCTACACTTAACAGTATTTGAATCATGCATTAGTTTGATTATTGGGGGGTTGGTTTGATTCCAATTCAGTTTCAGTAATTTCAATTATGAATAGTTTTTCTTTTCTTTCAGAGCGACATTGATACCACTGCTTTTGTTGATCATCCGTTATATTCTGCTCACATTTGTTTGTAATTGTATTGGACTCTTGTCATCTTGCTTAAAGTAGAACGCCAACGGTTTTCATGGTTTATCATATTTTTTATATTAGTTTTTTGTACATCCGTGATGCAGGTTAATTTTTATTTCTAAAACTTTATTTTAATAAATAGTTTTTTTTGATAATATGATAATAATGATAAATATTAATAAATCAAATTTGATTTTGGTATAATGTAAGTAATATTTGATAATTTTTTATATAATTTTGATTTTGATAAATTTTTATATAACTTTGATCACCTTTGATATTAGTTTGATAACTTATGATATAATTTTTATAATCATTGATTTTTTTTTTAATTTCTTGATGTAATTTTAGTAACTAATTTTGTGGTAACTTATAATATGCTTTTAGTAATTATTGATAAAATTTGTTTATCATATATTTAACAATGAATTTCCATAAGAAAGTGCATGTTTAGTTCTAATATAAGATAATTTTTTTATATAATAATATTACTATTTCATTCAAATTTAAAATTTTTTTATTAAATTTTTTATTAAATAGGTTCATGATAAGTTTATCCTAGTCACTCAAGATAAACTTTCTATATTCATTCCTATTAGTAACCAAGATTCAATTCCTAACAATTTTAAATATAAAAAATTTATCAATAATTAACAATTAAATTATTATTGATTTATTATTATATTATCAACGATATAGTACGATGGTATCGATGATATACTATTAAATTATATATGATTTACTACTAAATTAACATTATTTATCACTAATTTATGAATAATTTAATAATAAATTATAAATTATTTACTACTAAATTTTTGATATTTTATTACTAGGTTACTTATAATTTGTTATAAAATTATAACTAATTTACTATTAATTTATCGATAATTTATTATAAAATTATAAATGATTAACAATTTACTATTAAATTATCACTAATTTCAATTAAATTGTTAGTAATTTATTATTATATAAGTTATCAATAATTTACATCTATATTATCAATGATTTACTTCTTAATTTTTGATTATTTATTATAAAATTATTAAAGATTTATTGTTAAATTAATTATAATTCATTATTAAATTATCATCAATTTATATTAAAATTTTCATGATTTATTATTAAATTATTAAATTAGTAATGATTAACTACGTACTATTAAGTTATATTGATTTATTTTTAAATTTTTAAAGATTAACTACTAATTATCATTAATTTACTACTAAATTATTAATAATTTATTAATAAATAAATAAATAAATTACTATTACATTGAAATTGATTTACTATTAAGTAATTACTAATTTATTATTAAATTATTATTGATTTATTATTAAGTTATTTATAAACATCTTATTTTATTTAAGATTTTTTTTAAAATTTTTTAAATGTTTAGACTATTAGTCGAAATTTAAGCTTTTAAATTTGTTTTGGGTTTGATTTGGTTTTACGTACTTATTTATTTTAGTTCTTTCCATTTTTTTTTTTGTTTTAAAGAAAAATTAATTCAAAATTTTCAAAAAAGATTTAAATGGAGTTGCTTCTGGAGATAAAATTTTAGATTCAATCTTGGGATAAATTTTTCAAATGAAAAGTAAATCCTTTTACAACCGAGAGTTTGTTTTAATCTTAAACTCTATTTCAATCGAGCTTCTTTATTTAAACAACAATTTTCTACAGTCTAGGGAAGAAGAGAACAGCTTCAGCTCTCATTGCAATTAGGAGCCGATCCTTAGCCAAAATCCATCGATAGCTTACAACCACACTGAGCCGTCCCTCAAACAATACCCAGGAACCAACACACAAATATACTATCCTTCCGGAGACCACCATTGTCCAAAGACTCAAAGAGGAGGCCAAAGAATCATTCTGGCAGTCAAAACCTTCAGGAATCTCACTGCCACCTTTGTCACAACACAGCAGAAAACAACCAATTACTCAGTCAATACCCAACACAGCCTCACACAGTCCTCCAATACTGAGCAAAGCTAGAACCCAGAAGCACAGGGCCGAAAACCTCAATCAACAATTAAGAACAGGAAGCAATCAAAGCAAATATAGACAGCAAAACCACAATTCAGTATAACCCAGCATAAAAAATCAACCATAAGGGATTCAAAGCCGAAAACCACAGAGGAAATTGGGGGGACTTGTTTACAGGTTTCAGAGCTTATTGTTTGGCGCTTGGTGTCGGTCAGAACTTAGAGGAAGTGAAAACTGGAATAATTTCCTGATTTATGTGTTGAAGATCGGAGCTAACAGTGGAATGTCAAGTTTCCAGGGACTGTAAAAATATGCAGTGTTTGGAGCTGCCAGAATGATGTAAGG
Organism: Durio zibethinus; assembly: GCF_002303985.1. The sequence goes on along the minus strand of NW_019168159.1, from coordinate 25,609,731 downwards.
GAACAAGTTGGCTACCTTGTTGTGGACAAGCCTGGTTAGTGAGCAAAGTCATTTATGGATGATAGTTTTGTTGCATGGGCCACTTGATGCACAAAGCCATTTATGAATGATATGTTTGTCGCATGGCCCACTTGATGCACAAAGCCATTTACTAATGATATCTTTGTAGCATGGCCCACTTGGTGCATATTGATATTATTGCTAAAAGGATACATTCGGCCCATATCTTTATTGCATTTTATATGTTTATTCATTTTCATTTACATGCATATTTAAATTTATTAATTTAGAATACGTTTTAATTATTTGATAAAAAATAAAAAAGTACATGGTTAAAATACTAATAATTTGGACAATTTTTTTTCCTATTTCTTAAAAATTTTGGAAATGAATGAAAATTAACTAGTTTTTTCCTTCTAAATTTTTTAGAATAGTGAAAAGTCTTGTATTAAATTTCAAAAAAAATAATTTTTATTTATTTTAAAAAAATAAATAAGAAATAAAATAAGAAATTTGAAATTACTAAGAATAAATGATAATTATCCAATGGTAAAATTGATAGAATTAAAAATGATTTTTTAACACTTTTAAGTGAGAAGCTTTCTTTTAAATTTTCCAAAATGTTGAAAAATTTAGACAAAATTTTAATAAAAAATAATTTACAAAAAAATAAGAATAAAAATAACAAGAATATAATTCTTAAAATAAATAAAAATTTATTTTGATTTTGAAAATTTAAGAGATTAAGAATGGTTGATTTTCTAAAAATTTCTAAATGAGGAATTTATTTCTAAATTTTGCTAGAATGGTAGTACAATTAGATAAAATTTCAATAATAATATTTTTAAGCATAGTAAACAGTAAAAATAGGAATGATAAGTTTTAGAAATGTTAAAAAATAAATTTTGGAAATAAGAATAAAGTAAATTCAATAATGAAATTTTATGAAATAAAAAATGATTGATTTTCTTAAAAATTTTAAGGTGAGATAATATTTTTAAATAATTCTAGGATGGTGGAAATATTATATCTTTTTTCAATAAAACAAGAATTAAAATAAACTAAAAAAATAAAATAAATTTGACTATGGAGTCTTTTTAAGTGAATGAATAGTTTCTTTACATTATTCTAAGGTGATAAAAATTTAAGGAAATTTATAAAACGGTGGAAAAAACTTAAAATTCTTTTTGATATTTAATTAATAAAACTTAAACAAAAAAAAATCATCTAGTCGATACCTAAGGATAATTTGGAATTAATTAGTACAATCTTAGGATGAGTGTTATAGTGGTGCTATAACCTTCCAAATACATAATTGTACTCGTGAATTTAGTTCTAAAACATAGATTAGAACCTATTCCTTTAAGAATTTTTAGTCAAGTTTAAGATATTTTTAAAATGATAAATTTATTTAGTGACAATCACACTTAGATAAAAAAAATTATTGGTGACTCCTCTTATAGTGTCTAGTGATAGGTTTATAGATTATATATTATGACATTATCAATAATTAACTACTAAGTTATCGCGTGTTTTTTATTAACCTATAATTAATTTATTAATATGTTGTTAATACATTTACAATTATGAAATATGAAATTCAAAAAGTTTACTAATAATATATAAGATAATTTTTTTTAGATAATAACATTATTATTTTATTCAAGTTTAGAATCTTTTGTTATTTTTTTAATCGATTCATATTATGTGTCATAACATGTAGATCCAAAAATTTATAGCTAAACTTAAACAAATGAATAGAGTCACCACCAATCTTTTTAACTAGGTGTGATTAGCCACCTAAGAAATCTATCATCTTAAGGAGCTCTTAAGCTTGATTAAGGGTCCTTAAAAGAATAGATTTGGGTCTGTAAACTAAAACAGAGTTTGAGAGTCGATTATATGTGAGGAAGGTTATAGCACCCCCACATGCCTATTCGAAAGATGGTACTATATTATTTTAAATTTATCCTAAGGTTTTGATTTTAATGGTTTTCAAATTTTTATGTTGAAATATTGAAAATAATTCTTAAGATTCTTCCATCAATCTTGGAGAATTCTCAAAAATATTTCATTACCTCAAGAGTATTTAAGGATCTTATTTGTTTAATTGAAGAGGTTCTGTCATTAGAAAGATTATTTTTTGTTAGTTTTATTTTTGACAAAAATATATCTAATCATTCTACCATTTGGACCAAATTAAAAATATTCTCTTTTTAAATTTCTAAATTCTCCATCATTTGGGTGTGGACATCAAATTTGTTTGGCAAATAATAAATAAAATAATAATAATATTATTATTAAATACAAAATACAAAAAAAATATAAAATACAAAATACAAAAAAAATATAAAATACAAAATACCAAAAAAATACAAAATACCGAAAAAATAAACAAACAGAACAAAAAAAATGAGGGATGGCAGTGCGCCTTCCCTTGCACCACTGCCACCATGCCCTACCAGCCACCCCTCACCTTACCCTACCACTCATGCTCTACCACCCATCCCGCTGCCTAATTCTACCACTGTCAGATGTTGCCAAAAACAAATAAAAGAGGCATGGAGCTCGTGCTTGCACCCCCATGCCTAGCCCTGTGCCATTCCCTTAGGCACAGGGCACTGCCAGAGCTCTATAATTAGAGCTTCTGGTCGGACAAAAAAAAAAAAACGAAGAAGGGATGCTATAAAAAAATAAAAAAAATTTTGTAAAAAAATAAACAAAAAAAACACAGTTCTTTTCGTAGGGAGGAACCCAACGTCGAGCTTCCTATACAAAGAAAAAAAAGTTAATTTTAAAAAAAAGAGTCATAATACAAAAAAATATAGTTTCACTGAAATTTTGAAAGAAATATAGGAAAGTGGGGACTCTTTTTGGTGAAAAAGAGGTCGAATATGTGTTCAGGAGGTCGAAAGGAGTTTGTGGGTGTTTTTTAGAATTTTTTGGCATCGACGATGGCGGCTGAAGCTTACCACCTGCAGGACCACGGTCGTCGTCGCGACGGACGACCACCGACCTTAGGTTGGCCTGAAAAAAAAAGGGAGAGAGGGCATTTTTTTTGGGAGAATGGGGAAGAAATGATCAAAAAATTTTTTTTGGGCTTTTATATAAACTGTCAATAGTCAAAACGACGTCGTTTCAATAAACGCCCAAAATGACGCCGTTTTGAGGACTCGAGATCCATGCGTCAACCCGCCGACCCTACTTGAGGTTCGTGCAATCGACCTGTGACCTGACTTACCCTTAGACCCAGACTGGTCCAGCCAGACCGCATCCAGACCGAGCTGAACCTATACTGAATCGCTGAACCAACCAGACCGCGCTCAGATCAAGTCGAACTGCACCCGAACCGTCGAATCGCACCTAAACAGTCGAGTCAACCGGATTGTTGACTGGTCCGGTTCAGGTAAAAAAAATTTTTTTAAAATTTTTTAAAATTATTTTATTAATATTTATGTATATTAAAATATTTATATTTTTTAGATTAAATGATGAAATATGTGGTTAATTTTTTTATAATTTTTTTAAAAAATAAACTTTAAAGATAATAAAAATAAGTTTTAATAATAACACTAAACTAATAAAAAATATAAGAAAATGAAATTTTTATTCGATGATGAGATTCAAAGGTACCCGAGTAGTGATACCTACGAAATCTCTAGGTGAAAAGATTTTTTTAAAATATTACCAGTGTATTGGAGTATTTATAAAAAATTTTGAATAAAATAAAAATTTTTCTTTTTTTTTGGTTATAAAATAGTAATAAATAAAAATTGATTAATAAATTAAGAATAAGTAATAAAAATGAGAAGGAAAGAAATTTTATCTGATGATGAGATTCTAAAAGTATTCTAAGTAAAGATGCTTTAAGAAATCTCTAGGTGAGAAGATTTTTTTTAAATACTACTAGTGTATTGGAATATTTATAGAAAATCTTCAATATAATGAAATTTTTTATTTTTTTTCAAAATTTTAAATAAAATATTAATAATTAATAAAATTTCTAAAGAGAATAAAATACGTGCATCAACATGATAACATTCTGCATTGCATGCATGATATTTTTTATGAAAAGTAAATTTGAGCCTCCAAGGATGAGATTCTAAAGTATTCCGAGAAACGATACCTAAGAAATCTCTAGGTGAGAAAAATTATTCTAATGTTACCAACGTATTAGAAATTTTAAGAATTATTTCAATAAAAAGGTTTTAATTTATTTTCTTGAAAATAAAATTTTTTTTAATAAATAAAAAATCAAAGAACTTATTTTTTGAACACTGAAAAATGGACTATTTTTATCAAAATCAAAGGATAACACGTTGTTAATTGGTACCATTTTTTAACGAACGCTGTGGGGGTGCTAATCCTTCCCTACGCGTAACTGACTCTCGAACTCAGACTGTTTCGCAGACCGTAAAATTATCTTTTTAATAAATTTTAATTAATTTTAAAACTTTATTAAAAGGATATGTTTTAGTACGTGGCCAATTGCACCTAGCCCAAAAAAAGATTGGTGACGACTCCGTTATTTGTTATTTCGTTTTCAAATTCGTCGGACGGACACAAAACCGTTACGACAGCTTGGCGACTCCACTGGGAACGCCTTTTGTTTTCGAGAGTCAAGCCAAAATTAACTACTTGTTATCCTCAAATTTTAATTTAAACAGTCTTAATCAATTTCTTAGATTTTTATTTTTCATTTTCAATAAAAAAGGTAAAAAAAAAACAAATCGAAAATAAAAAGTAAAAAATTCACACACATTTCTTTTACTATGCCTCTTATGTTTTATTTTTTTGTATATATTACTCTCAATAAATTAGGATATATTTGCACACAATGGCACGATGCATCTCATGCATGAGCTCTATACCCGGGCTCCATCCTTTATATGAGAAAGTAAAGTACCTATACCCTTGTGAGGTGATAACTTCCGCAATGGCAAACGAAATACTTTCACTCGAATTAAACCCTTTTCGTTCATAGCCTGTAATGGGTGAAGATCGAGGTACCTTACTAGTCCAACATGGACGACAGTGAGAAACAATTTGGGAACCTTTAGACACTATCAATCCAAACTCAGCATATAATAAGCATAAAAAACTAGCCTTATGTAGAGCTTTGTCCACCTTCTTGTAAGAAATACCTAAAATTAAAAGTTGTGTATAATACAAAATAAAACAAAACAAACAAAAAAATCTCAAAACAAAAAAAACAGTAAAAAATAAAAAATGTTTTTTCTTAAACCACATTCTCACACTAACTCAATTTTGTTTCATTTTCTTTTTCCTTTTTGCATTAATCATATCATACAATTTTGCATCGAGATATTTGCTCTATGACATATTTCTTCCAAGAAGTTTTCATGGATCTCATAAAACTACAGATTTGTTCATTCTCAGTCAGTAAGCCATGTAAGTCGTATAATGAAGTACATGTTTGATCGAAAGAAGCTCAACAAAAGAATGAAGATTGTTTACTTACCGATTATGTGTCTAAATTACCTGAGAAAGTGCATTTAGATCTCACACAAAATGATTTAAAAGAGTTAGCTGCTGTCTGGGGTCAGTTAAATAAAAAAAAAAAAAGCTTTTACAAAAAGTATGGACAAATTGCATCTCTCATTTCAGTAGTAATCAATGAACAGCTGGTCAAGGTAGCTATACAGTTTTGAGATCCATCTTATAGATGCTTCACTTTTAATTAGGAAGATTTGGTGTCAACTATTGAAGAGTATTCGATTTTGCTTGGAATAAAACTACAATGTTCAGATAAAGTATTTACTCGAAAGCCAAAATCAAGTTATCATAAAGAGTTAGCTAAGCTTATGGGGTTTTAAAGTAGAAACCATTGATTTCTTTGTGAAGCCTAAAGGTGAACATCTCGATGTTCATTGAGATTTTTTTTGAAACTTCATTCAGGGGTATTTAAATGATGATCAAAGTATGGCTGTGTTTACTTTAGCATTGTATGGCATGGTAATCTTTCTAAAAACTTTGGGTTACATTGGGATAATTGTGGTAGATTTTTTTGAGCAAATTGAAACTCAAGCAATTAATCCTGCTCCAGTAGTCCTAGCTGAAACCATCAGGTCATTGAATTTTTATCGATGAAATGAAAAATGATGATTCATAGGATGTGCATCTTTATTATATGTATGGGTTAGAAGTCATTTCAAGTGTGAAAAGAGTGCATTTTCAAAGCTGTATATACAAAATAAAGTACAAATTAAAGAGTTTTACAAAAGTCAATGGCCAACATTAAATACTAAAAAAGAGAGAGTCTTTTTCTTGCGAAGGCTTACCGGAGATGAAATTGAATGGATGCCGCCTTAGATGCCTCGAGTGCCTTTATTGTATCATGGAGAAAATGAGCCATGGATACCGTTATTAGGGCTATGGGGCGTAATAAGTTATGCTCTATTAATGGTGTTTAAGCAATTTGATGTAAAGCAGTTTGTTCCTACTACTCATGGCCTGGTCTAAGTAAAATTCATTTATGAGGAATTGAATCCATCAAGAACCTCAGAGCAGTTGATCCAAGCATGAAAGAGAACACAAAGAATGAGGTTAGGGCCTCTCATCGATAAAGTCACTTCTGATTACCAGATTTGGAAAGCAAGGCGGCCTAGAAACATAGTACTCCCTCTGATGACAGCTCATATCAATTGGTTAATCTTTCAAAAAAGGTACAATTATCAGAAGTTGAGCTTATCAAGAAAGAACTAGAAGTTGAAAAAGAAAAAATAAGAAGAGAAAATTTGAGACTTCGTGAGAAAGTAGGGTAATTGAAATATGAAGTAAAGATACAATGAAGTATATTAGAAAAAGTCATAAAAGAATGAGATCTGGTTAATAGTGAATTGAAAAATCTACACTAAAAAAATAAAAGGTTACGAGTCCAATTCAAAACTGAAAAAGTCACCAAGTCTTACCTTAGTCGGTAACGTAAAATGGATGAGCTCCGAGAGGAAATGAACCAATTAAAAGGCAAAGCTCAAGAAAAGCAAGAGAAGATCACCAGAATTTCTCAAAAATGTCAAAATTGGAAGGGATTTTATTCTACAACCTCAGCAAGATTGATGGAATCCCAAAACGAAAAGGAAAGGTTGAAAGTCATGCTCGTAAAAGAGAGAAGAAAGTACTTCGAAGTATTAAATGAAAAAGAATCACTTCACCAGGTGATCCAAGGGTTAGAGATAAACTATAAGACCACAAGAGCCATATTTCAACAATAATAGATGAGTGGCATAGAAGGAAAAAAGATTAAATCTTCGTATGTGATTCAGAAAAGGATGCTCACATAAGATGGAAGGCAGAAAGCTTAGGGAGGTAATAATACATAGAGCACTTGACTAATCAAGTTTGCAAGACAGTGAAGAAAGCATGAGAGATGGTTGAAAAGGTAGAAACATTAAGAAGAGAAGTCAATCTCATAAAAGAATGTAGACAATGCCTAATGAACTTTCTAGACGAGACAAAAGACTATTATGACAAGTCAAACGCTTCTATGGATATAACTTTAGGATGGTAAATCTCATGTAATAAAAGTTATATGGAATCAATAAAAATTTTTAATGTTGAAATTCGTCCAAGAGCAAATATCTCTCACTTGCATTCATGCATCATGTACATCATTTTTCATAAAATAAGTGAAAATAAAATTTTTAACACATAGCATTCTAATTTTTTTTTCAAAATAAAAAAAAAAACTTTGTGGCCATAAAGGTTCAAGAATAGCTCATCTATAAAAAAATAACCTAACCTACTCGTCATTCATACAATACTAGGACTCAGATAAGAATCATGAAGCGAGAACAGGCCAGTCGATTTGAAAGAATAGAAAAAGTTCAAGAAAAATTAAGAAAGGATCTTAATATAATAATGAATATGCTCAAAAACCTTGATAAGGGAAAAGCAGTGGAAGAAAATTTTAGTTTTTAAGAGCAATCGTCAGATATAGTAGATCTTGTCTACCCTTCAGGGTTTGAACCACGATCGACCCAACCTTCTCAAGGAACTAGAATGCTAATTCTTACTCCCAGTGGAAATCTCAATCTTTATCCAAGAATGACATCCACACACTAGCCCAGGATAATTTCAAAATTTTGTTAATTCTGTTATGATAGAAAAACTACCTGAGCCAATCTTAGTTCTTGATTTGGATGATCCCAAGAAAAGAGAAAAGTTAGGGATATAGACACTTGAGAAAGTGAAAGATACTAATACCCGAAAGAAGATGAAGTTATTAGAAAAAAGGCTTAAGGTTGTAAAGGGAATAAATTTTTATGGCTCTACAGATGCGGCTGACCTTTGTTTAGTTCCAAATATGGCCATTCCACTAAAATTTAAGGTCTCTGAATTTGAAAAATACGATGGCACGAAATGTCCAATAACTCATATCACTATGTATTGTCATAAGATGGTAACACATACTCGTGACGAGAAGTTATTGATGCACATCTTTCAAGATAGCCTTACGAGATCTATAGCTAGATGGTATGTCCAACTAGACATCACTCGTTTTCATTCCTAGCAAGAGCTCACAAGGGCATTTCTTACATAATATTAGCATGTCAGAGATTTAGCTTCAGATCGTCTATCTTTACAAGGTAAGAAAAAAAATAACTGAAAGCTTCAAAGAATATACATAAAGATGGAGAGACGTGACTGCATAAGTTTAACCTTCTCTCACTGAGAAAAAAATAACTGTTTTATTTGTGAACACCTTGAAAGTACCGTACTATGAGAGATTGATAGGCAATGCAACTAAGAACTTTATAGATATGGTGAAATCAGGTAAGATCATTAAAAATGTCATAAAAAATGGTAAGCTCGATGCAAGAGAGATAAGTGGAGTAAGAAAAAGTGAAGCTCTTAAAAAAAAGAAAATGAAGCTTAAGCAGTGAACTATATAGGGTAACAATTCAAAGGTTTCACACCCTATCCTACACCAGTCTACCAAACCCATTACCCTTTCATAAATAATGTTACATCCACTTCTTATCCATACCAGTCATTACCACAACCAACTTATCCATTCCATTTTCAGTCATCTTTTCAGACACCCACCTACAACTGTCCTACTACATCCATCAAACCAGAATGGAGACATAATCTTAATAGTGGTTTGAGAGCCCTGAGAAATACCCAAGAAAAAATCACTTTCGATCCCATTCCCATGACATACATAAATTTGTATCCTCAACTTGTTAAAAAATATCTGCTTGCTTCTATTATCGTTGAACTCTTGAAACCTTCGTTTCTCAAATGGTATGACCTCAATACACATTGTGATTATCACTATAAGAATCCAGGTTATTCCACTGAGAACTATACTGTTTTAAAGCGTAAAGTGCAAGGGTTAATCAATGAAGGGGTATTAAACTTTGATACCAACCAATAAGGGACTTTAAATGTTAATGAAAATCTTTTACCAAATCATATCAGACCATTAATAAATGCCTTAATTGATAGGCAAAGAAGCCACGAGAAAAAAAAATAAATAGAGTTAAAACTCCGATGGCTAAAGTGTTCAAAGTTTTGGTCAAAGCTGACATGTTGAAGCCAATAAAACCTCAAAATTACTCTGAAGTGATTAACTTAACTGAAAGCTGTAATTATCATAGAGGTGTTCTGAAGTATTCTATCAAAAATTGTCACCAATTTCGTCAAGAGGTCTAAAAATTGATGGATATGGGTCGAATAGAATTTTATCAAGAGAGAAAAAAGTTGGTAAAAGCTAAAGTGTCTACCATTAATTCAAAGAATAAGTTTATGCATAGATCGGTAACTATTTATTATGATGAAAAGCCAACATCGAAGTTAGAAAAGTCATTCTCTTTATTAGTAGTGACAATTAAAGTTTTTAACCTTTTTTGATATCAGAATAATAAAGTAGTACCTTAAAAGTATGATTATGATGTCGTAGTCAACTCAGATACTACCAACATAAAGGGTGTAAGAGGCATAACTTGAAGTGGGAGGTGTTATACCTCAGAGGCTCTAGAAAAAGCTAGAAAGGAGAAAGCTAAGGTGAAAGAAGAAAAAGAAAATCAGAGTAGTCTTGATACAACCCCAAAAAAAGAATGTCAGAAGCCAGTCTCTGAAAATGAAGCATGTGAATTTCTAAAGTTAATAGAACATAGCGAGTATAGTGTGGTAGAACAGCTTAACAAGATGCCAACTAGAATTTTGTTATTGTCGTTATTACTTAGTTCAGAATCACACCATAATGCTTTACTGAAGGTACTAAATCAAGTATATGTGTCTCACAATGCTTCTGTTGAATATGTGAAATAGCTTGTTAGCAATCTGATAATTTCAAATTATATCTCTTTTAATGATGAAAATTTTTTTTCTAAAGGTCGAAAAAGTATCAAGGCTCTTCACATTATTGTAAAATGTAAAGGTCATATAATGGCTAAGGTTTTGATTGATAATGGCTCATCCATCAATGTTATACCTGTGACTACTTTGAAAAAACTTTATGTTGATGGATCTTATATGAAGCTTATTCATATGATAGTGTGAGCCTTTGATAAAACCAGAAGAGAGGTGTTGAGAGATATGAAAGTGCCATTATAGATTGGTCCATGCACTTTTAACGTGAAATTTCAAGTTATGGACATCTCTCATTCATAAAGTTATTTATTGGGCAGGTCGTGGATCCATATAACAGGTGCTGTTCCATCCTTATTACATCAAAAAGTTAAATTCATTGTTAAATGAAAGCTAACATGTGTGACAGGAGAAGAAGATTTATTGGTAACTCAATCGATAAATACTCCTTATGTGAAATCAGCAGATGAAGCTTCGAAATGCTCTTATAGATCTTTCGAGATTGCCAATGCAACATATATAGTTGAATGATTTAAATTATATTCATCACACTTATCTATGACAATTAAAATGATAGTCAAATAGCTTACCAAGATGGGATGGTGACTTGAAGCCGGACTTGGAAAGAACCTGCAATGAATTATAAAGCCATCGATCATATATGAAAAGATAGACAAATTTGGCTTGGGATATAAACCATCAAGAGGAGACAGAATAAGAATAGTGAATGAGAAAAAAGATAAAAGGATAGCTAATCTTAGGGGATATGAGTCAGAGTCAGAGCCGATGGTCATTCCATACTTTTATGATTCATTTCATTCAGGAGGATATATTTACCCAGAATTGCTTGAAGCTCTAAGTGCAGGATTCATGGAAAAATTTTCAAAGTTGGCCATTCAAATGGTGGATGATGAAAAAAAGAAGAGTCGAAGTGAAGAACTGTTCGTGTACCCTTGTCCTTCAAATTTTAAGCTGAATAATTGAAAAATTATAAAGTTGCCTGTTGTCTTTAAAACTTTGAAAAAGTAATGTACTGTGAAACTTTAAATCCCTAATTACTTTCTACGAGTATTAAGAGATCTTTTATGGTATGTTTATATTTATCATATTAATAAAAGACTTAGAAGATGCATTCGTATTTCTTCTATTGTTTTTATTTTCATTTTACTTTCCATTCTTTTCTTTCCATCATTTTCTTGCCATTCTATTTTTGTGTGCCATTATTCTTTTCATCTTACCCTTTGCAGGGTCTCAAACAATGAACACGAAGATAATCATGACAATAATCTCATATTTGATTTTAAAAACTTAATTCATGTTGATAAGCTTGATAATGAGAAAGATTCAGATAACTACACACTGTCTCTTGATTTGTTAAAATTAATAGAACATGAAGATAAGCCAATTGAACCCCACCAGAAAATTATCGAATTAGTGAATTTGAGAGATGGTGAAAATAAAAAAAATGTTAAAGTTGGTATATCTCTTTTACCAACTGAAAGACAGAAGCTAGAAGAGCTGCTTCGAGAATATGTAGATGTGTTCGCATGGACTTACCAGGATATGTCAGCACTCAGCATTGATATTGTAGAGCGTAAATTACCTTTAAAACTAGGATGTAAGTCGATGCAGCAAAAGCTAAGGCGTATAAAACCAGAGATGCTGCTAAAAATTAAAGAGAAAGTGAAGAAGCAATTTGATGCTGAATTTTTGGAGGTGGTAAAATATCTTGAATAGTTAGCCAATATAGTGCCAATTCCTAAGAGTGATGGAAAAGTGAGAATGTGTGTCGACTATCGAAATCTGAATAGGGCAAGCCCTAAGGATAACTTTCCTCTACTTCACATCGATATTTTAGTGGATAATACTGCTAGGCATTCCATAGTTTCCTTTATGGATGGCTTCTTAAGGTATAATCAGATCAAGATAGGTTAAGATGATATAGAGAAAACTACATTTATGATCATGTCAGGGACATTCTATTACAAAGTCATACTTTTTTGGTTAAAAAATACTTATGCTACTTATCAAAGAGCCATGGTGACTCTCTTTCATGACATGATGCATAAAGAAATAGAGGTATATTTGGATGATATGATTACGAAATCTCATGAAAAAGAAGATTATGTAATCAATCTCAAAAAGCTGTTTGACAGATTAAGAAGATTTTAGCTGAAGTTGAATCCTGCTAAATGTATATTTAATGTCAAATCAGAAAAACTATTGAGCTTTGTGGTCAGTGAAAGAAGAATTGAAGTGGACCTGGATAAGGTACAAGTCATCTAGAACTTATCTCCTTCTCTTCCCCAAAAAAAGTGTAAGGTTTTCTAGGAAAACTGAACTATATTGCTCGTTTCATCTCTCAGCTTACCTACAAGTGCGATCTTATTTTCAAGCTTCTTAGAAAACATGATATAAGAGAATGGAATGATGAATGCCAAGAAGCTTTTGACAAAATCAAAGAATACTTATCAAATTCGCTCATATTGGTACCACCTGTTCCAAGAAAGCCTTTGATCTTATACTTAACGGTATATAAAAATTTCATGGTATGTGCGCTGGGACAAAAAGATGAAACTGACAGAAAAGAATGAGCAATATATTACTTGAACAAAAAATTCACTGATTATGAGTCAAAGTATTCACCATTAGAAAAGATATGTTGTGCATTAGCCTGGATAACTCGAAGGCTTAGACATTACATGCTTTGTCACACTACTTGGCTTATAGCAAAGCTAGATACTATTAAATATATCTTCAAAAAGCCCTCATTGATAGAAAGAATAGTGTGGTGGCAAGTTATGCTTTCAGAATATGATATCATTTATGTGATTCAAAAAGCTATAAAAAAAGTACCGTCATCGAGTTCCTTGCTGATCGTGCTGTCAAAAATTATGAACCAATGAACCTGGAGTTTCGTGATGAAGATGTGATGGCCATTGAAGAAAATGAACCTATTGAAGAGTCTTTGAGGATGCATTTTGATGGAGCTGCTAATATTTTGGGTCATGGTATTGGGTTAATTTTAATATCTCTTGATAGGCACTATTATCCCATTACAGCCAGGTTAAATTTTAATAGCACAAATAATGTGGCTGAGTATGAGGCTTGTGTTATGGGTCTGCAAGTAGTAATTGAAAAGAAAATTAAAGTATTAGATGTGTTTGGAGATTCAGCTCTAGTTATCTATCAATTGTGAAGAGAATGGGAAACCAGAGATTCTAAGTTGATACGGTACCATAAGCATATCTCTCAATTGGTCAAACAATTTAAAGAAGTTTAATTTGAGTATTTGCCTAGAAAAGAAAACTAAATTACTGATGCACTGGCTACTCTAGCTGCAATGATTAAAATAGATGAAAATACTAAAATCTAACTTATCAAGCTGGATGTGAAGGATGAACCAACACATTGTTCAGGTGTTGAAGAAGAAGTTGATGGGAAGCCATGGTATCATGACATCATGTAATACATTAAAAGCCAGTAATACCCAAAACATGTAACAGAAAATGATAAAAGAACTATCAGAAGGTTGGCTATAAGTTTATTTCTTGATGGAGATATTTTCTATAAAAGGGATCGAGATCAAATACTCTTAAAGTGTATGAATGCAGTTGAAGCAAAGAGGATTATTGAAGAAGTGCATGATGGAGTTTGTAGGGCACATGTAAATGGTCATATGATGGCTAGACAAATTATGAGAGTTGGATACTATTGGTTGACAATGGAGAGTGACTATATTGATTATGCCAAAAAATATCATAAGTGTCAGATCTATGCTAACAAGATCTATACTTTTCCAACAACATTGCATTTTTTGGCTCATCCATGGCCATTCTCTTTGTGAAGCATGGATATCATCGGTCTTACTACTTCAAAAGCTTCAAACGACCATAGATTCATCTTTGTGATGATTGATTCACCAAGTTAGTAGAAGTAGCATCATATGCTAGCGTGACCCGATCTGTGGTATGTAAATTCATGAAAAGGGAGATAATATACAGATATGGGCTTCTAAAGATAATTATTTTTGATAATGCCAAAAATTTAAATAGTAAAATGATGAACAAAATTTACACTCAGTTCAAGATTCATCACCTTAATTCGTCACCTTATCGTCCAAAGATGAATGGGGCAGTAGAGGCTGCAAACAAGAATATAAAAAAAAAATCCTAAAAAAAATGATTGATTCTTATAAAGATTGACATGAGAAGTTACCTTTTGCTTTGCATGCTTATAGAACATCAGTTCGAATATTTACCGGGGCCATTCCATTATCTTTGGTATATGAAATGGAAGCTGTGCTACCAGTCGAAATGGAAATTCCCTCGCTGAGAGTCCTGATGAAGGTAAAATTAAAAGAAGTAGAATGGATTCAAAATCACTACGAGCAGTTGAACCTTATCGAAGAAAAAAGACTTACAGCACCTTGTCATAGTCAATTATATAAAAAAAAGATGATGAGAGCACATGACAAGAAAATCCATCCCCGTTGCTTTAAGGAAAGAGATTTAGTGCTAAAAAAGTCCTTCAAAATCAACATGATAATCGAGAAAAATGGATACTAAATTAGGAAGGCCCGTATGTGATGAAAAGGCCTTTTCTGGTGGAGCATTGATTTTGGTAGAGATGGATGAAAGTGATTTACCTACTCTGATAAACTCAAATGCTATGAAGAAATATTTTGCTTGAAAGAAAAAAAATGAAAAATGAAAAATAATGACACATCTAAGCTGAAAACCTGAAAAATGTGACTTAGATGCGAAGAAAAAGCATCATTCCATAATACAAGGGCAAGTGTAGTTTGATAAACTCTGAAGGATCAAGGAAGTCATCTAATTTAGTTTTAGAAAAAGAATCTGAAAATATTTTGTTCATGATTATCTTATGATCATTATTTGGGCACATTTGTTTCAACTCAAATATTTTGCTATGCACTTGTTACCAGTCTAATAAAATATGCTATCCTTCCTTTGGAAATAACACATATCCATTCTTTTATTCTCATTTTTTGATCGTCATACGAATAAGAGAAATGTGTGATCGCATTTTATTGGTCTTGGACTTAAAATAATGAAAGAAAAATAAACATGAAAGATCTTAGCATTACTTTTTGAAAAGTTGACAAAGGTAAATAAAAAAGATGAAAAAAGCATGACAAGACATTGATGTTGCAGACTTTTGAAGAAAAGTATTGGTAGGGAAGAATACAATGGTCAGATGTTAAGAACAAATTGTCATATGGCAATTGTTGAGAATTTTGAACTTTTTTACCACAATGAATAATTTTGATTACATTACATGCATTGCATTTAGAGCACTCAGTACATGCATCCATGAATAATAAGGATAGAGACTTTCCATTTCCTGATCAAACAAAAGATTTCAAAAGAGAGAAATTTACTTGTTAAAAGATAAGAACTCGGTTTTGAGAATATATGAGATTTTAAAAGTTGTTGAGCCTCTACTGAGAGGAGCTTTTTCAAGATAAAATTTTTAAAGTTGTTGAGTCTTTGTTGAGATAAGCTTTTTTAAGATTTAATTTTTAAAGTTGTTGAGCCTCTGCTGAGATAAGCTTTTTCAAGATTTAATTTTAAAGTTGTTAAGCCTCTGCTGAGAGGAGCCCTTTTCAAGATGAAATTTTTAAAGTTATTAAGTCTCTGTTGAGAGGAGCTTTTTCAAGATAAAATTTTAAAGTTGTTGAGCCTCTAATGAGAGGAGCTTTTTCAGATGAGATTTTAAAGTTGTTAAGCCTCTGTTGAAAGGAGCTTTTTCAAGAGAATTTTTAAAGTTGTTGAGCCTCTGTTGAGAGGAGCTTTTTCAAGATGAAATTTTTAAGTTGTTGAGCCTCTACTGAGATGAGCTTTTTCAAGAGAATTTTTAAAGTTGTTGAGCCTCTGCTGATAGGAGCTTTTTCAAGATAAGATTTTAAAGTTGTTGAGCCTCCGCTGAGATGAGCTTTTTCAGATGAGATTTTAAAGTTATTAAGCCTCTACTAAGAAGAGCTTTTTCAAGATGATTTTTAAAGTTTTTGAGCCTCTGCTGAGAGGAGCTTTTCCAAGATGAGATTTTAAAGTTGTTGAACCTTTGCTGAGAGGAGCTTTTCCAAGATAAAATTTTTTAAAGTTGTTGAGCCTCTGCTGAGAGGAGCTTTTTCAGATAAGATTTTAAAGTTGTTGAGTCTCTGCTAAGATGAGCTTTTGCAAGAGAAGATTTCAAAAATTGTTAAGCTTCTGCTGAGAGGAGTTTTTTTAGATGAAATTTTTAAAGTTGTTAAGCCTCTGCTAAGATGAGCCCTTTTCAAGATGAGATTTTTAAAGTTGTTGAGCCTTTGCTGAAAGAAGCCCTTTTTAAGATGAAATTTTTAAAGTTGTTTAGCCTTTGCTGATATGAGTTTTTTTCAAATTTTAAATTTTCAAAAGTTGTCCAGCCTCAAGTAAGATGAGCATTTTCGATTTGAAAAAAAAAAACTTTTTGAGTAGTCTATGTTAAAAAAAAAAGGTAAAAAAAAATCCATTTAGATTTCGGATAAAATTGTTATCTTTGTCTTTGCCCTATTACTGATTATCAGCAATGTGCAAAGAGAGGTAGCTGTGGACATTAAATTTATCTGACAAATAATAAATAAAATAATAATAATATTATTAAATACAAAATATCAAAAAAATATAAAATACAAAATATCAAAAAAATACAAAATACTGAAAAAAAAAAAACCAGAACAGCAAAAATGGGGGATGACAGTGGTGCCTTCCCTGGCACCACTGCCACCATGCCTTACCCTCCACCCTTCTGACCACCATGCCCTACCACCCACCCTTCACCTTACCCTACCACCCATGCTCTACCACCCATCCCGTCGCCTAACCCTACCACTGTCAGATGTTGCCAAAAACAAATAAAAGAGGCATGAAGCTTGTGCTTGCACCCCCATATCTAGTCCTATACCATTCCCTTAAGGACAGGGCACTGCCCTTAGGCATAGGGCACTGTCAGAGCTCTATAAATAGAGCTCCTGATCGAAAAACAAAAAAAAAAAGAAAAATGAAGGAGGGACATTGCAAAAAAAAATTTTGTAAAAAAAATAAAAAAAAAACACAGTCCTCCTTGCAGGGAGGAACCCAGCACCTAGCTTCCTACACAAAGAAAAAAAGAGTCAGAATACAAAAAAATATATAGTTTCATGGAAACTTTGAAAATAGATCTAGGGAAGTGGGGACTCTTTTTGATGAAAAGGAGGTTGGATCTATGTTTAGGATGTTGAAAAAAGTTTGTAGGTATTTTTTAGAATTTTTTAACATCGACGATAGCGGCCGGAGCTCGTTGCCAGCAGGACCACGACGATTGTCGCGACGGATGGCCACTGGCCCTAGGTCGACCTGAAAAAAAAAAGAGGGAGAGAGGGCATTTTTTTTGGGAGAAGGGGGGAGAAATGATCGAAATTTTTTTTTTAGACTTTTATATAAGTTATCAATAGCTAAAACGACGTCGTTTTAATAAATGCCCAAAACGATACCTTTTTAAGGACCCAGGATTCGCGCGTCAACCCACCGAACTGACCCGAGGTCCACACAACTGACCCGTGACCCAACTTACCCTTAGACCTAGACCGATCCAGCCAGATCGCGCCTAGACTGAGCCGAATTGGTACCGAACTGCTGAACCAACCAGACTGTGCCCAGATCGAGTCGAATCGCACCTAAATCATTGAGCCGAT
Organism: Durio zibethinus; assembly: GCF_002303985.1. The sequence goes on along the minus strand of NW_019168159.1, from coordinate 25,591,676 downwards.
TGGATCCGCGTTGATCGATCCGGTTCAGATAAAAAAAAAATTTTTTGAATTTTTTATATTATTTTATTAATATTTATGCATATTAAAATATTTATATTTGTTAGATTAAATGATAAAATATGTGGTTAATTTTTTTTATAATTTTGTTAATTTTTTTTAAAAATAAACTTTAAAGATAATAAAAATAAGTTTAATAATAACACTAAACTAATAAAAAATGTAGGAAAAAAATTTTTATTCGACGATAAGATTCAAAGGTACTCCGAGTAGTGATACCTACGAAATCTCTAGGCGAGAAGATTGTTTTTAAATATTATCAGTGTATTGGAGTATTTATAAAAAATTTTCAATAAAATAAAAAAAATTTGTTTATAAAATAGTAATAAATAAAAATTGAAAATAATATAATAAAGAATAAGTAATAAAAATGAGAAGGAAAGAAATTTTATTCGATGATGAGATTCTAAAAGTATTCCGAGTAGAGATACTTTAAGAAATCTCTATGTGAGAAGATTTTTTTTTAAATACTACCAGTGTATTGAAATATTTATAAAAAATCTTTCATATAATGAAATTTTCATTTTTCTTTAAAATTTTAAATAAAATATTAATAATTAATAAAATTTCTAAAAAGAATAAAATGTGTGCATCAACATGATAACATTCTGCACTGCATGCATGATATTTTTTATGAAAAGTAAATTTGAGCATCCGAGGATGAGATTCTAAGGTATTCTGTGAAGCGATGCCTAAGAAATCTCTAGGTAAGAAAAAATTCTTCTAATGTTACCAACGTACTAGAACATTTTAAGAATTATTTCAATAAAAAGGTTTTAATTTATTTTTCTTGAGAATAAAATTTTTTTTCTAATAAATAAAAGATCAAAAAAATTATTTTTCGAACATCGAAAAATGGACTATTTTTATCAAAACCAAAGGATAACACGTTGTTAATTGAAACCATTTTTTAATGGGCATTGTGGGAGTGCTAATCATTCCCCATGCGTAACTGACTCCCGAACCCAGACTGTTTCGCATATCGTAAAATTATCTTTTTAATAAATTTTAATTAATTTTAAAACTTTATTAAAAGGATATATTTTAGTAGGTGACCAATCGCATCTAGCCAAAAAAAAGATTGGTGGTGACTCCGTTATTTTTTATTTCATTTTCAAATTTGTCGGGCGGACACAAAATCGTTACGACATTGGGTCTATTTAGAAATTCTTTTTATTTCTTTTTTTTATTGGATCTCTAAATTTTTCACCATTTGGGTCAATCTAGAATTTTTTTTTTTGAATTTTTTAAAATTTTCACAAATTGGGCCTATTTAGAATTTTTTTCTTTTTTTTTATTTTTGAAAAGAAAATAATATGACAATTATTTTTTTATTGAAATTTCATTTAAATTCTTCCACCATTTGAGACAAATTTAAAGAAAATTTTCACCTAGAGATTTCTTAGAAAATTTATTATTTAAAATTTCTAAGAATCTCATCGTTGGATAATTATCAAATATTTTCAACCAAATTTTTTTAAAATTTTTTATATTTTTTGTTTGAAAATAAATATTAATTATTGTTATTGAAACTTTATCTAAATTATTCCACCATTTGAAACAAATTTAGATAAAATTTCTCACCTAGGAATTTTATAGAAATTTACCATTTGAAATTTCTATAAATTCCATCATTGGATAATTAATACTTATTCTAAAAAAAAATTATTATTTAATTTAATTTTTTCCTAAATTTAATTATGCAAAAATACTAAATATACATAAATAAAATACTAAATAAATAAAAAATACTAAAAAATAAAAACGGCTTGGCTTGGTAGCTACGAAACGGCTCAGCTTAAGGCACAAAATGTCCCTTGGGGGGATGCAGCTTGGTGGCTCAGTGTGGCTCGGCTCAGCTGCTGCAGAACGGTTGGTATGCGAGTCAAAGGCGGGTTGCATTTCGAGTTGGGTTGCCCAAATGAAAAACGAGTGGATTTTGGGTTTTCTTAAATGCCCAAATGACGTTGTTTTGATAAGATTGTAAAAGCTCAAGTTCAAGCCTTTTGCCTCAGATGTCCCTTTCCCATTTTCTTTCTTCCATTTCTTTTTTCTTTCTCTCTCTCTGGAAATAGAAGAACTTCGATTAAATCTTCATCGGATTCTTAAAAAAGTCACCAAAATCTTGGTTGGTTCACCAAAAGTTCGTCAAAAAATTCAACCGACACCGAAAACTTCAACTGAATTTTGGGAAGCATGTCAAAAAATTCAACCGGTGCGAAAATCTTTAAGAAGATTCTGGAAAACATATCAAAAAATTCAATCGATGTCGAAAAAGTTACCAAAAATTCAATCGGCATCGAAAAATTTATCAAAAACTAAAAAATTTCTAGATTTTTTCGGTAAAACCCATTTTTTCCTAAACCCAAAAATCTTTGAAATTTTTTTATTACTTTTTGCTTGCTATGATTCTGTCTATTTCAGGGCTGTATTTATAGAGAACACTCAATAGAGTTTCTAATCAATTAGGAATCCCTCTTCAATTGGATTTCCACAGTATTAGAAACTCTAAATTTTATTCTGGAGAGATTAAAACAAATTGCAATTTTGCTAGTGCCTATACATGGCAAAATTTGCACTTTTCCCCTTTTTTAAAACTATTATCCTATTATCTAAAAAAAAGACTGAAGATAAATCAACTAAAAATGAAAAGAAAAATAAAATGAATAAATAATTATAATAATAATAATAATAATAATAATAATATAATAATAATAATAAAATTATAAACAGTTGGGCCTAACTATTTGGATCCCATTAAACTGAGCTCAATGAGCTTAGACTTGGACCTTGTTGAACCATGCCTAATGGGTTTGAGTCCGAACCAATTAAGGTGTCTATATTATGTTTATCCTAACCTTTAATACAAAAGTTTTGACTTCGTTTTTGCTAATAAACAGGTTTAATTCCTAGCAACTTCAAATATAAAAAGTGTTATTAACAAATGACAACTAAGTTATTAGTAATTTACTATCAAGTTATCAATGATTTTACTATTAAATTATCAATAATTTACTTCTAATTTATGAATAATTTTAATTAAATTATTGGTACTTTACCACTAAGTTATTGATAATTTATTATAAAATTATAACTAATTTACTACTAATTTTTCGATGATTTACTAAAAAATTATTAATGATTAACTAATTTACTATAAATTATCACTGATTAATAACTAAGTTATTAGTGATTTATAATTATATTATTAGTAATTTACTGCTAAATTATCAATTTACTATTAAATTATTAATGATTTACTAATATTTTTTATATATTTATTATTATGTTATAATTGATTTGTTACTTAATTTTTATTATTTACTAAAAAATTATCACCTATACAACTAAATTATTTATGACTTTCTACCAAATTATTACTAATTTATATTAAATTATGCATGATTTATTAGAAAGTTATCACTAATTAATTATTATATAATTGATAATTTACTACTAAGTTATATTGATTTACTTTTAAGTTTTCAATTATTAACTACAAAATTATTAATTATTTATTACTAATTTATCATTGATTTACTAGTAAGTTATTTAAAATTTACTACTATTAATTAATTACTATTAAACTGAAACTGATTTACTATTAAATTATCATTAATTTATTATTAAGTTGTCATTAATTTATTAGTAAGTTATCAATAATTAACTACTAAATTATCATTTATTTTTTGTTATCCTTAATTTAGTACTATATTACTATGCATTTACAACTATATTATAATTGACTTGCCATTAAGGTATTATACATATATTATTATATTATTATTGATTTTTCCCAAAATGTTGTCAATTATTGACTATTAAATTACAATTCATTTATTATCAAGTTATTACTAATTTATTACTAAGTTATCAATGGTTACTACTAAGTTATATCGATTACATTTAAGTTTTCAATTATTAATTACTAAGTTATTAATTATTTACTACTATGTTGTTATTGATTTATGTATATTTAAAAAGAAAGTAACCACAATGTATGTGAGATGATGTAATTTACAATGCAAAGAAAGCAAGGAGGAAAAATTCAAGTTTAAATGACTAAAAAGCATAAGTAAATGCTTTTAATTTACTATCCATAATTTAACACATAATAATAAGTTAAAATCATAACTTTTTATACTAATATAAGTATTGAAACTAAACAGAGGTAGACTATCGTTTAAACTTGAGGGGCCTTGACCCCCATAAAGTTTTTGAAAACGTTTGTGTGTGTGTGTTAAACCAAAATTGAGCCATAGGATTTTTACCCAATATGGTTGAACCTACAAAAAGAGGCCAAAGCTATAATATCAATTGTTAGCTTTTTAGGTGAGATAGTGATTTAAGAGGGGGTGAATTGGATTTCTTCAAATTCTTTCCAAACAAATGATTTCAATATAATTGAATGAAAATTAAAACAATAAGCACTTTTGATGAAATTATAATGCAAATAATAACAATTAATGAACTTAAAATCAAATATAAATAAAAATAAATTGTAAGGAGATAGGGATAGAGATAGAGAAATCAAACACAATGATTTATAGATGTTCGGTCTTTCTCCACAAAGCACCTACGTCCTCTCTTTTTGGTTGTCCACACCAAGACTTCAATCACTATTAAAGAAAAACTCTTACAAGATACAAATATATATTGTACTAAATCTCTATCTTTTTCTCAAAGCTTAGATAGCAACTTCTACTCTTACGATATCAAGAGGATACATTACCTCTTACTTACAAGATAACCAAAATAATTTTTACAATCTAAAATACCTCTCAAAGTTGAGTGTTTCCCTAATGAAATACAAAAAAAATGATGAATGAAACAAAACAATATTTTGGATACAAGAAATACAAAGGATATTGAATTTAAGCTCTAAAATCTCTTGATTCTAAGATAAAATAAAAATATAACTTGTTAGTATTTGCTCTCTTGCTTCATCAACCTTCTTGGTATGTTGGAATGGCTAATATATAGAGAAAATGAAGAGCTAGCCATTAGAGATACTTGAAAGAAGAAAATAGTCATTGAAAGCATGAAAAAATAGCCATTGGACATATCTTGGGCATGGCCCGATCGATCCTTTTCATGAGGGCATCGATTGGTTAATGTTTTAGAACCAATTTACCTTTGAAAATCATGACCCGATCGATCTTTTTATATAGGGTATCAATTGGATCAGAGGGTGATCAATCCACTACACAGGGTGATTGATCCCTTCTTGTCATTTCAATAGAAAATTCGCTTCTAGGTAAAAAAGAAATCGATCCCTACCCTGAAGGGATCAATCTTGTCCAAGCTAGGTGATTGTCTCTTATTTTATACTATACTCACTAATTTGATCATATTTTGAGTTATAAAAATCCAAATCATAAACCGTTTGAAGATTTAGAAACTAGACTTAAAGGGCTTTCTATCCATATAAAATTCATCATCTAAATCATTGTGTACAAATTATAGTAAATTTTCAAATCTACCATCTATACAATTTTTAGACAACTACAAAGTGTCTAGTAAAAATTCAAAATCTTTTTTTAGAAAATTTAGATTTAGATTTTGTTTGATCCATTAGAAAGTAGACTCAAAGAACTTTCCAACCATATAAATTTTAAATATTAAAACCTTGTGAACTAATACAGAAAAATAAAACAATTTCAATGTTGGAAAAACTTTGTTCTTGTAAAACAACTTTCTTAAGTTAATCTATTTCTCAAAACCAATATGATCAAAATTGTATTAAGTCCAAAATGAATAAATTCACTTTAAAAACAACAATTGAACTTTCATTTAAACTCAAATAAATAATCTTTAAAGATAGATTTAGTTTGAGAAATATGAAACCAAGAAAGGTTTGTTTAAACTTTGAAAATCATATTATTTATTTAGTACCAAAATATAAAACTTAAGAACATGTACTAAATAAATCTTTTTTAAAATCTTGATCAAGCTTATTTAGTTTAATGTTTTGTCATTTCAAAATAAGGATTAATTAAAGGCTAACATTAACAAAGTACAATTACATATAAAAAATTAAAAATTTTGAAATGTTTTGTCACTAATTGAAGTAATAAACTTTGTCTTATATTTCTATTTTTAAGTATATAATTATGGATAAAAATTTTGTTATATATATATGATAAAAGTAATAAGAACAAATTTACTGAATAAAAATTAAACAGACAAAAATTTAAAAAAAAAATTAAATTTACAACAATTAACTTTGCATTCTTCATAAAAATTTCTTCTATTAAACAAAAAAAAATGATATATGTTTAATGGTTGCTTCATTCTTATTACCATAATTCAAGATTACTTTTTTGATATTTTGATGCCAGTCAACTTCTTTATTTGAAAAGAGTAAAGAATATTGTAAGGAGTCATAACAATCCAAATAATATTTAATTTTGTATTGTCTTCATGAATGAGTATAAACTATGATATGATCTATTTCAAATGAAATGTTTGAATTATTTCCCTTAATCCAATAGTAATAGCTTGATTAATAAACAAATGACTATAAACTAGTTGATTTGGATTAACATTTCTATAATACAAATTTTAAAATCTTTAAAAGAAGATATATTCTTTAATCTTTGCAAGACTTGGGTATAATGAATTTTTTATAAAATTGTCACTACTATCTCCATTACTTTTTGCACTTAAACTTTCATTGTGTTGTTTTCTCATTTAATTTTGAAATTTATTGCCGTTATAAAAATATAGCTAAAATAACATGAATTAATCAATCAAACTTGAAATAATTTAAAACTCAAATTGAGTGTAAATAAAATTTTTATTTATTTTAAGTTTTAATTTACTTAAAAATAATATAATACCCATAATTATAAAAACAAACTAACTTGATTCGATTTTAATTGATTTTAAAAAACTAACAACTTAGTAGTTATTTAAAACCTGAAATAATTGAACATAACAAAAATTCAAATTTAAATAAGTAACCCAATCAAAATCTAATATTAGTTATTCTGCATAACAATTTAAAAGTTCCTCCTTTAAGCTTTTTTCTTTCATCTTCAATGTTTTATTTTTATTGTCTTTGTAATTGAATTAGTTAATTAATTTTTAAAATATTGCTAAAGTGAATTTGCAACTATAAGTAATTGAGTATATTTCTTTTTTATTTGAATTTAGGATGATTCAAATATAGTTTTTTAAACAAAGAGAATATACACCAATTATTGAATCAGATTTGCTCAGGTACAAAAGTGAATAATTGAATATACTATAAATAAAAGTAGATGATAAAATTTGACTCAAGTTAATTGGTTGCTCATCTTAAGTTTAAAATTTAACTCAAAATTATAAAAATTCAAAATTCAAAACAATTAAAATACTAAATATAGAATTAAATAAAGATTTATCAAATAAATTTTACTAATGAATAACTTTAAATCACTTTTAAATTTAGTTAAATTAGAATTTATAATAATATTTTTATTTTAGATTTAAAGTAATATTTAATTTGATAAATTTCAATTCTTTTGAATAAATACAACAGTGAATATTCTTCAATTGATATAAAGGAGAAGTTGAACAAGTATGCAATGTTTCTCTAAATAAAAGAGTTTCATATTAATCTTCAAGAAATTTGAAATCAAAACGTTTGTATATTTTTAATTGAAATATCATATAACTCTAACCTTTTTTGTCATATGGAGAAGATAAAATTATGCATAATCAATCAATCTTTTGTCTAAATTTTTTGTTTAGAATAACCTTTCATTAAAACTTTCATCAATTGAATGTAATTATACGTTAAATTAATTGAAAGCTTAATTTTTATTTTATTTAAAAAATTTTATTATTCATAAATTTTTATTACATAAACTATTAAAATACATAATTTTAAAAAATAAAATAAAATAGAATTCTAACCTTGGCACTTATCATGTTTTTTTTAAAAGAAAAAATTCAGATTCTACGAATAACAAACTTATTATATAATACTTACACAAATTATAATGATTTTATTTTCAGCATTAATAATATAAATTTTCATGAATGAATGTAATTTTGGTATAAATACATTCAAAAAATAGTTCCAATAAATTTTATAACACCTTGAAAGAATTTACCAAAAATAATTATTTTACTTGACAATTTTTTAGTTAGAATGATTCATGTTAGGTTGTTTAATCACCTAGATGACAAAAAAAGAAAGCAATTTCATACAATTAAGAAAGATTAAATAATAATGAGATATAAATTAATCATATATATACATATTAAGATAAAAGTTAAAAAAATTAAATCAATTATTATTCAATCGAGGTGAACAATTTTTATGATAATTTAACATGACCTAATCTTAAGCTACTGGTAGTTTCACTAACTTATGAATCATCTAATTCTACAAATGAAAATTCTAATTAAGTGTTTAATGAATTATACAGTGGTAGAAGGGATGTAATTGATTTACATTTGATTTGATATTAGTTTTTGTTCATGAGAATAACAATTATTAAATTTTAGAGGAAAAAACTACAAAAGAAAAATTAATTATAGAGGTTAGATTAAACTGTAATAATGATATATTAAATAATTATTTCAGGTGACTAAAAAGATTTAATTATATCATCAATTATCAACTCATAAAATATATAAATAATAAAATAATTGATATACATAAATAGTGAATATATTAAAACAAAAAAAAAATTGTAAGACAAGAAATAGAAAAAAATGCTTTAATGACTTAATTATGATTATTTTTAATGAATTTATTTATCAATATATATTACATATACAATTATTTTTACAACAACTAAATAAACAAAATGGTTAAAATGTGTGATAGGTCTCTTACTCTTCGATTTTTAGTAATTTAGTCCTTATAATATTATTTAAATAAATTTAGTCCTTGTAATATTATTTTTAATAAATTTAGCCCTTATAGTATTATTTTTTAAGGAATTTTGTAATGATTGAACTGAAATCCTTAAAAAATAATACTACAATGATTAAATTTCTTTAAATAATACTAGAGAGACTAAATTTATAAACATAAAAAAATACAGGGATCTATGGCACATTTTGATCTAACAAATAAATATAATTATTTTATTAGTATACACTTTAAGCTTTAATATCGTTTTGTATGTATTTTAATTTGACGTGAAAAATCATTCTACTTATAAAAAAAATTATTTAAACTAAAATTTATAAAAAATTACTAATGGTATTTTAATAATCATTTTTAATATTTTTAAAATTAAAATTTTTATAAGGGTATTTTAGTCAATTGCTTTTAACATTTTTTAGTCTAATTAAAAAAAATTGATAATAAACAATTCATTTAAATTAAATTTTATAAAAATATTCACTAAAGATATTTTAACTAATCACTTTTAACATTTTTGAAATTAAAATTTTAAATAGTTTAATTTTAAATAAACTCTATTTTTAATTTTAATTAATTTAAATTAAATTTAAATAAATTAATAAAAATTATACATTTAAAGATAAATTTATTAATTTAAAATTTTATAAAAATATTTAAATCGATTTCTATTGATACTTTTCGAATTCATATTTGATAAGTGATATTGATGACGCTATTCATGGACAATTTGACCGTCAAATTTTCACGTTTATCAAAGCTGTCAGCTATGTTTCTGCGATAAGATACATATTTTGGCAATTTTGAAGTCTATACGTCGGTTTGATAAAAAAAAAAAAAAAAAACTGCGAGGGATCGATGGAAAATTTATAAGAAAAACCAATTCCTTCCATTAATTTTCTTAATGGAAAAGACGGAAATTTTGATGGATTAAAAAAAGAGGGCTGTGATAAATTGTCTTAAAACAAGAATTTATTTCTGAGGAGGATACATCTAGATCGTCGCACATGTAATTTACCCTACCGATAAAATACACCACAGATTTTGGATTCATATGCCCTGCCTTTATAATAAAAGCTACCCGAAGAATTTCTCATATCTAACTCAGTTTGTGGAATGAGGGAGTAAGAAGGCTTCTTTAAATCCACAAGATTGCACACATTAAGCTCCGGGGCCGCGTGTGGAGATAAAGTTTATCAATCTGATCACTAATTTTCGAAGATAAAGTATCAGTCTGATTATCAGTCGAATTGTGTGTCCAAGAAGAAGCAGGAGCATCCAGCCTGACCAAACCGCCACTGCAATCCTGAGTGGCACAAGGCTTGCTTGTTTAGGAGAGAAAGCTAAGACAGATGCCACATATGTAAGTGCCATTGCAGTAATGGCAACCCACATAATGACCATTAAAACCCACATAAAGAACCTATGCCTTATTGGCAATCCACTTATAAGCAACAGGATGATGCTAAGAGATGCCAAGAAACCCGTTGTGTTAGAAACGAGGAATACGGTATATCCATATGGATCATTATCTGCCAATATGGAAAGCCCTGCCTCGTGATGTGATTCATTTGAATCATTTGATGCCGTCGATGAAGAACCACTAGGGCAACTGTCCTGCCAAACGCCACTAGGAGGATTGACGCCCGCTTGGAAAGCCATGGTAGCTAGCAGGGAAGCCACCAGCATTAAGGTATTGCGTTTTCTTTCAATCCAATCAGCATTCCTATTAACAAACCTGCGATCTTTACTTTTCATAGGTTTTGATACGGTATTTGATGTAGATGGTGAGGTTAAGATCTTGGTCCTTGCAGATTTAAGTTGACGATTTGACAAAGGCTTATGTTTTGCATGTACAGCTCCCATTCTTCCAAGAGACTCAACAATCTCCTTATCTAGCACATCCCTCTGGTTTTTTGATAAAAGATCTAGTGCCGTGAAACCATCTGCGTTCTGACAATTCACGTCTACTGTAGTGCTAGAAATCAAAAAGTTTATGGCCTGCATGAATGTTTATATCAAATTATCAATTGCACAATATATAGCTTTGGAAATTCAAAGTAAAAAAGAAAAAAGGCCTAAGGGTTAAAGAGTGCAAGCCTCTTTTGAAACTTAGCTAACTTAAACTGACAAGCCACCTCAATTTGAGTTAATTGGAAGTTTTGGATTGTCGGTTCTAAGGTGTAATCAAGCCGAACCTAATACATAGCAAATTCGTATTTGTTCCACTCAAAATTTTGAAGCTCAAAATTAGACTCAAGCTTTATTTTTCATTTTCAAACTTGATTTATAATTTAATTGAGTAGCTTAAACTCGACTTAGTAGATTTGATAAAATTATAAATATTCACATTAAATATTATATTTTTATTATTTACTTATATATTAAATATATAATCAGATAGTAGGTTCATTAAATTTGATAAAACTTATAAATCTCTCTAATCAAATATTAAATTATTCAAATTCTATCTCAATTTACTTTACTACTAGAGTAACTAGAGCTTGAATTCTTTTCTTAATCAAACTTGAATAGCTTGATTCTCGTTTACAACTTAAGTTGGGACACATCGGCCATGACCATAAATTCAAAAAATTGCTAATAAATTTCACTTTTTTTGTTTAACCAAGAGAAAAAAATCTGCGAGCCTAGGATAAATGTTAAAGATACTTGGAATTTGGAAATACAGATGACTCATCTTGCGGGCTGTGAACCAACTTAAAACTCAAGTCTTAACCCCAGATATTTCTTTTTAAAGCCTAGGTTACCTAGCCTAAATTCTTTATCTTTTTCAAACAAAAGCGACGGTCGCAAGAAAGAGAGTAACTAAAGCTAAAAATGAGAGAAATTGACAAGGGAGAGTACATACCTCTATTTGCTTTGCAGCTGTTGCCAGATGCAAGATGGTGTTGCCATCATAATTCTTACAATTTACAAAGTCATGATCGGAAACTCTTTCCACCAAGAACTTCATTGCCTCCAACTGGTTGTACCTCACGCACGCATGTAAAATAGTCTCACCTTCGTCCATCAGCAGCCGAGCTGCCCAGGGTCTGGCGTGGACCAACTCTCTCAAGACATCAAGTTTCCCCTTGATGGCAGCAATATGAAGAGGGTTCCTCCCATCAAGGTTACAAACAAGGCACATATTGGGGTTAACCTGTAGTAATCTTTTCACAATATCCAAGTACCCTTTTGCTGTTGCTAAGTGTAGGGGTGATGACTGTCGGGAATCAAGTTCTTTGGCTAGCTCTGGCTTCCGAGCAAGAACTTCATCAACAAATTCTAAATGGCCAAGCATGGAAGCTACGTGCAAAGGTGTTTCCGGGTAATGACCAGTGATAAATCTGTCAAGAAGCAGTGCATCCTCTTTAAGCAAATTGCGCAAGGAAATCACACTTCCTTCCAAAGCTGCATCATAGAGCTTCCTCTCCATTTTTCTAATTAATTTGCGTTTGCTATGCATGAAAAAAAAGATGAGATATTCCTAATTACTCAGGTGTGTGTATATATAAAATAGGGGTTGACCATTATTGTTGACTTCAGGTCAACAATAACTGAGGAAAGTTTTTTTTTTTTAAATAATAATAATTGAGGAAGGTTGATAGTTTTGGACAGTGTTGATAACTGGAACGAATTTTTGTTTATTTTAAATTGATTTGATTTTATAATCATAAAATTCATATTTATATTTGATCAAAATTTTTTTTTATTTTTTTATATTTGAATCCAATCTAAATTTGATATTATATAAATAATATCCGATCTAATTCGAAATTAATAAAATATTATTTTTTAAATATAAATATATAAAATTAAAAAATAATTTTTTATATAATATCGGATCTAATTAAATTTATTTAAAATTAAAATTTGAATCAATTTTAATTTTTTTAAAATAATATCCGTTTCGAAATTCAATTTAAAAAAAATCGATTTATAAAATCAAATAAGATTAAAATTCACCAATTTCGAGTTGGGCTAGTAACCTTAATTTTGGAGTGTAGTTTGTGGCTTACAAAACTAGAATAGAATTTTGTAATTTAAACGTATTTTTAATTTTTAAATTGAACTTAAAATTTATTATTTAAATATTATATTTAAAATTTTAAAAAATTATAAAAATTATACTAATATAAAAAAATCTCTGCTGGATGACGGTGACAGGTGAATGATCGTGCGGGACCCATTTTCCACTGGCTTGAAGTCATTAATAATTTTTTTTTGTAGTTTTCAACAATTGTAGGGCCCGGGGAACAAAGTGCGAGTAAAAGTAGACCTGGACGGGTCTTTTGCTCCAAGTATCGTCAAAATTGGGGTTGGATCTTAAACATCAAGATGGGGTCTGCGAAGCATAAAATAATTGATTTGACTGAAAATTATCTTAATAAAATAATTTTAATAAAATAAATGTAACATTCTATATGCTTTATCATCGTGGAAAACCGAAAACTATAAAAAAATTATTAAGGAGTTAAAGCTACTGGATAATACGGAGATCATGTAGGTCTCGTGCAAAAATCATTGTCCCTAACCTGATCATCTACTGTCCGCAGGATAAAGGCTAAAAAAAATGACAAAAATAAAATTCCAAATAAACTATCAGTCACCACCTGACGGTTCACGCCATCAACAGCTCCTCTCATACGCCAAGACATTATTTTTATTTTTCTTCCCAGAAAGAAAAATCCATAAACAACATTAATTCATCTAACAATCAACAAAATTATTATCCCAAAATAACATTTATTTTGCACTTAGAAATGATTCCACTAGAAAAAAAATTAAAAAAAATTGAGAGCTTTGCATTCCCTATAAAAATTGTTGTTCTAGTCTAATGATTTTTTACCATCTCTAGAATCTTTTAATCTCTTTTTATTACCAGTTGTAAAAACTTTTAACAGTGTATTTGATTGAAAAAAATTCATAATTTTTTTTAAATTTTACTAATAAGTATTTATTTTGTACGTTTGATTTAAAATAATTTAATTATATAAAAAATATTATGATTTTAATAGTATCTAAAATCTCACTATTAAAAACTCACATCTTCTTAAAAAAATAATCTCTTTTTATTGTTAGTTGTAAAAATTTTTAACAGTGTGTTTGATTCAAAAAAAAATTATAATTTTTTTTTAAAAATTTTGATAATGAGTATTTATTTTTTACGTTTGATTTAAAATAATTCGATTACGTAAAAAAATATTAAATTTTTAACAGTAACTAAAATCTTACAATCATAAACTCACCTTATTCTGTAGTATTTTAGAATTTTGAAAAAAAAATTATTTTATTTTTAAATTTGACTTAAATAAAAAATTTATTATATATTCATTATTTTTTTAAAAAGTAAGTTTGAAATTCAATTTTAATTTTTTTTTAATTTGTCTTATTTTTTAATTTAATTTTAATATATGACAATTAAAAATTTTGTAAAAAAAAAAAACTTAATTGATTGATATCAATTAAGGGATTTGTTCCTACAAGAGTCTTATTTGATATCAATTAAGGTTTGTTCCTACAAACGTTTTATTTGATATCAATTAAGACATTTGCTCTTACAAGCACTTTATTTGGTATCAATTACTGTGTTTATTCTTACAAGTGACTTAATTGGTATTATTTAATACATTTCTTCCTACAAACATCTTATTTGATATCATTTAAGGCTTTGTTCCTACAAACACCTTATTTGATATCAATTAAGGCTTTGTTCTTATAAATGCCTTATTTGATATCAATTAAAACGTTTCTTCTTACAAATGTCTTATTTGATAAATAATTTTTCAAAATCTTTACAAAAGCAAATAAGATGTTTCTTTGAACAAATGCATTATTTGATACTTTTTCTAATATATTTACAAAAGCAAATAAAGTGTTTAGCTCTTCTAAACGTCATAATTGATTTTTTTATATTTTAATATAATAATCATGGCTTAATGTTTAGTTAACTATCGTAATTAGGGATATTTAATAAAAAAAATTAAAATTTTTTTTTGCTACTAAAGATATCATTTCTCGTTTGAATTTTTTTTTGTAATTAAAAAAAAAGAAATATTATCTACAATTTATCAAATAAATTATGGTAATTATATAGAAATTAATAAATCATGATTTCTCCTAACTAAATGAATAAATTTGATTACGAGATACCTTAAAAATCAACCTAAACTCGGATATCAAATTTTTTTAAATATCATATTTTTTTTTAAAATCTAAAATTTTACGAATCAAACGTCCCCTAATTATTTTTTCACCATCCAAATGATTTCTGCCTTTTTCAAGAAATTTTTTTTAACCTCTAAAAATCATTCTATATCAATTTTTGATATCTTCATTGAAAATTAACCCATTTGCAATCACCATTTCCCCTTCCGTTTTTTTACTTGTCAGCTAATTTTGTTAACACCGATTAAATATAAAACGATCTCATTGTTAAAATTAAAAAAAAAAAAAAACCAAAAATATCATGGTCCAATCAACCTGTTTTTTTAATATTGAACCTGACTTTTTGTTAAACTATTTTTTATAATATTTTTAAATTTAAGGAGTCAATCACCGAAAAAATATTCCAAAATCTCCACGGACGTGCCACCCCATTAAGCACCCAACCAATCGCAACCTTTGAGTCTGACTCTGTAATAAGTTTAGTTCTGTGCTTCCATTCCGTCTGTTTGAAGAAGACTTCCAGTGCCGTTTTGATCGCAAGTAGTTCTGCCATGTATGGCTCTTGAATACCGCATGGGCCTGAAAAATAGCGACCACCATACATTTGTCGTTGCGGAGCACCCCACCACATCCCCGCGTCTAAATAAAGACTCTGGAGATAGGTTAAACAAGTTTCATGCCAAACTGATTTTTTAAGGTAATTACCTTTGAAAATCTAAAGTTATCAAGTTTGAATTAAACTTTTTTAATTGTCATGGCTTCTTAAGTTATTTTCTAGTGTACCTCAATTTGTTTGTCAGCCACAGCTGGATGCCAGATAGTTTTTCACAAAAATTCCAGAAATTCACAAATTCATGATCGGCAATAGTTCCAAAGAACTTCATTGCCTACAGCTGGTTATATCTCAGGCATGCATGCAAAATGGTCCCTTCACCATCCATCTGCATTCCAGCTGCATTCGTTCTAGCTTGAACCAAAACTCTCAAAACATTCACTTGGCCCTTGGTTGGCCTGGAGCTATCTTTTCACTATATTGAGGTGTCCTTTTGCAGTTGATAAGTAAAGTGGTGACGATATTCGTAAGTCCTTTAGCTAGTTAATTCAGGCTTTTGAATAACAATTTCTTCGACAAATTCTGCAAGTCCAAGCATAGAAGATATATGCGAATTTGTTTCAGGGTAACAGTCAGTGATAAATCCGTCAACAAGCAATACATCGCGGCCCTTGAAGCAAATTAAGCAAAGTAATGACACTTCCTTCTACCGCTGCTTCATAGAGCTTCCTCTCCAATTTATTTGCATAGACGCACGAAGCGGCCCCCCTTATCAGATATCTAGCTAGTTTAGTAAATAGAATAGCATTATGATATTCATCTAGCATTTCAAAGACAAATTTCAACGACTTAAAAAAATATAATTCATCAATATCTTTAGCCAAACTATAAAATATTTTAATCCAATCCAAAAAAATTTGGTTCTGACGCATTTGTCTACAACAATTAAAACTTTAAACTTTTAGTGACAATTTTTTTATTATCATGAATAATTTCATCACAATTATCATGTTTATTGTGCCGAAATATTCATGTGACACTATTGTAATAAGTAATTATATTATATTATTATTTGATCACTATTATAATAATAATTGTGACGGTCTAAACTTCTTCACAATTAAATCATCACAAGTGTGTTCTTGGGACTCAAAATAGTTTGTAACTATAGAACCATCGTTGATAAAATACAAAATTTGCTGGCAAATGATTTTTTAGGAGAAGTAATATACTAATTGTAGACATCTTATTTTATCCGAAATCTTTTATCAATTGAGATTAATCCAAACTCGGAACATAAAAATTTTTATTCATTTTTATTTTAGATTTTTCTATTTTTGTATTTATCATTTTTATTTTTTTTATGATCTATTTATTGTTTAATTTCTTTTTCTTTCTTCATTATCTGATTAATTTAAAAAAAAAAAGTTGAAAAAATAAGATTAGAATTGGTGCTAATTTTTTGATTTGGATGCTAATTAAAATTGAATTGAAATTCTATCAGCATGGATCTATATATCAACAATGAATACACAGAAATAGGGGGATCACCATAAAAGAGCTTGAGCAAACTTTCTTTGCCAGTGCCGTCAACACCACAGCTGTATCACTAAATTTCAACTCCTCTATCATTGCCATCACCAATCAACCAGATACAAATTACAATACCTAGTCTTCCATCAATTTCTAGCCATCATACTCATACCCTAATGGAGCCCCATTTTGAGCCAACAAATCCAAGAATACATAAAGATTAAACAGAAAATCAGATGCAAAAAATAGAGGAAAAATCGAACATAGTGAAATCATAGCAAGCATAAATCAGTTTCTACTCATCTACTGTCAGCCGAATCAATCCCCAAGAGGCCAGCAGCCTAGAATCAACCCCAAAAGAGATGAAGAATCCTGGCGAACCAAACAACGCAAAGGAAGCACCAAATAATCCAGCAACCAAACACAAAACCCAGAAAATTCATATCCAGACACTAGCCAGCCATTCACCTACTCTGGTCACTAGAGTCACTTCAACTACCTTGCTGCCCCCATCATTGGATCTTCACAAAATTGACACCTCTCGAAATCAGCAAACTTGGGCCCTGCACACAGTGGAGGTCACAAAGCAGTTAGAAAAATATTTTTTAGGTTTTTGGTCTTCCATTTCTAAATCTACTTGGTAAGGCTTAGTTAGAGAGGGGAGACAAGAAGCGAAGTCAAGAAGGCTATTTTGAGTAGTGGTAACAGTGGAGGAAGTTTGAAATTATAGTGGTGGCAAGAGGCCTGGTTGCAGTAACGAGCAGTAGTTCAAGAAGGATTTTTAGAGGCTGTTTTAGAATAAGAAGCCAAAGAAAGAAGAGAAGAAAAACAAGGAAAAAATATATAGAATAAGAATCCGAATAGGAGAGTGGGAAAAAATAGTGTCAAAAGGTGTTCAGTCTGCTGTTAGTAATTTTACCGCCTAGAGTAGTATCGAGAAGGCATGGGCTGTTTTATGAAAGTCGAAAACCTGCTCGTTGAAGATGCTGTTTGAAATGGTACAGTCTGGGTGATTGTTATCTTCCCTCATTCGATAAAAGAATCCAACTTTCAAGAGTAAGATGAAGAGGCTGATTATCTAGTCTAGATGGACTCTGGTTCCATTTGAATCTAGCAATTGGTTGGTCTCAGTCAAAGACTCGATTTGTATTAAGGATCTATAGAGCATCGGAGGCGAGTAAGATGACTACTTCTAGCCTGAAACTTTAAAGGTAAAATCTTCCACTCTGAAGGAAATAGATCACTTTTAACTAAGAAAAAGGTTTAGCCCTCCCCTTTATACACCAGAAAGAAAAGAATGAAGATGAGGCACTTCCTTCGTCAAGCAATACAAACCAACCAACAGAAAAGAGCAACACGACGCGAAAGGCAGCTGTTGATGCTTTGAGTGCTTTGGCACTGCATTCAAGTAACTTGATTGCAGATAGAGTAGCTTCAATGATAACAGTACTGAAAGGTTGCCAGGAGATTGCCCATGCTACACCTCGTCTAGTGGTTAAAGTGACTAGGTTTGTTGTTGAGAAGGAGATGGGTGACTCTGTTGGAACATTATATATGTATTTCGATCCTGTTGCCAACTAGTTTGATTAGGATAGCTTTCCTGCCTTTGTTTACTACCGTCGCCTCTTTTCTTGCCTCGGATAGTGGAAGATATTTTTTAACTTCCCGATTAGATGTTCCTCGGTCTTGGTGTTTGCATAACCAGTCCTCTATCAATCACTGGTAGAAGCTATGGGATAGAGCGCTAACTAGAAAGTGAAAGAAAGAAAACCAGTCAGGCAATGTAACAAGCCAAAAGGGAGCAAAGGATCAAGAATCGATGCACTTAAATCCGTCACCATCTCGTAAGCAAATGCGATGCAGGAAGCTATTCATTTGTTTTCGTGTTAGACATCAAATAAGTTTAAACTATTTCACATAGAATTTTGATTTGTCGGACATTTTTTAAATGATCTTTGAAGATAAAAAGATTAAAAAAATATTTTTGAAAAAAAGTTGAAAGTGTCAATTTTTCTTAAAAATAAGCTTTCTAAAAAATTTTTTTGAAGAAATGTTGAAAGTATCAATTTTTCTTGAAAATAAATTTTTTCTAGAAAGCTGTTCATTTGTTTTCGTGTTGGACACCAAGTAAGTTTAAACTATTTCATAAGAAATTTTGATTTGTCAGGCATCTTTTAAATGACCCTTGAAGATAAAAAAATTAAAAAAATATTTTGAAAAAAAGTTAAAAGTGTCAATTTTTCTTAAAAATAAGCTTTCTAAAAAATATTTTTTTAAAAAAATTGAAAGTATCAATTTTCCTTAAAAATAAGTTTTTTAAAAAAAAGGGAGGTTTTTTTTAGGAAAAGTTGAAAGTATCAATTTTTCTCGAGATTAAAGTTTCTAAAAATATTTTGAAAAAAAGTTGAAAGTATCAATTTTTCTTAAAAATAAGTTTTTTTTTTTTAAAAGAGGTTTTTTTTTTTGAGAAAAAAGTTGAAAGTATCAATTTGTCTCGAAATTAAAATTAAAAAAAATATTTTTGGGGAAAGGTTGAAAGCATCAATTTTTTCTGCACAAAAGCAATCATTTTTTTTTATTTTCTTAAATTTTTTTTAATATTAAATAATCTGACGATAGAGCCTCTAAAAGTGAAACAGTAGTTTTCTTGCATACTCTTGAGGTGAGGAAATTTTTTCAATTTTCTGCTAAAAGTATTAGAGTCAATTGAGAATAATTTTCAACAATTAATTACTTAATAAATTTTTAAAGCTCATTGGATAACACAAAATTAAGCTGGTACCATATTTTGATGGGCGTTGTGAGGGTGCTATAACCTTTTTCACACGTAACTGAACTCCCGAACCTTGTTCTGGTTAGTAGACCCGAACTTATTCTTTTAGGGACCCTTAAACTTAGGTGTTTCCTGAAAGGATAGATTCCTTAGGTGACCAATCGCTCTTAGATAAAAAAGATTGGTGGCGACTCCTTTAAGTCAATGTTTAGCGATAGATCTCCAGATCTAGACGTTATTACAGCTTGGCGACTCCGCTGGGAACATCCGAGAGTCAAGCCAGCAAATAAATTTATGCTATCCAAAAGCCTAATAAAATTGAACCTTTTGTATAGATTTTTTATTCATTCATGTTTATTTACTTTATTAATTATGTCATTCATATGCATATATATAACATGAGCTCTATACCAGAGCTCTGTCCCTCTAAGAGGGAGTAAAGTACCTATTGCTTTCGTGAGGTTTAATGCCTCCGTAATGACTAGCAAAATGCTTCTATTCAAATTGAACATTTTTCGCTTGTAGCCTATAATAGGTGAGGATTAGAGTGCCTTACTAGTCTGTGATGGACAATAATATAAGGAACAATTTGAAAACCTTTAGACTTTAACCTTGAACCACATATAATGAACCTTAGAAGTGCCTAAACCTAAGATAGAGCACTTTCTACCCAATGATAGGTATACCCTGAAACTAGGACACAAGAAGAATGTTTATCTAATCATTTTGATTATCTGACTTTGTACATTATTTTCATTATCATATGTAACATTATGCATCGGTATCACTTTCATTTCATCTATGAAACTAACTATGTTATTTGTCTGATTTTATGCATCTGTATTATTTTCATGATTATGTTTTAATACAATCATTTGCATCCATTTCATATTAGATTTCATCCATAAAAATGTACATTTCATTCGTGCATCAACGTATCATACATAAAGCATAGCATAGCATTTTTAATCATAATTGTGGTGCTAAAAGTTTAAGGATAGCTCCACCAAGCAATCTTACTCACCAATACAATACAAGAGCTCAAGCCAGACTAATGGAGCAAGAAAATTTCAATCATCTCGAGAGAATAAAAAAAGCTCAGGAGAAGTTAGAAGGGGAGTTGAATAAGATTTTAGAGGCTTTGAACAAGTTAAACAAGAGGAAGGCAATAGAGGAGAATGCTAGCCAACAAGATCATCCCCTACAAGAGGAGGATGACCCACTATACCCTCATGGTTTCAAGCCATATTAAGTTCAACCTGCACAAGGTTCACCATTACAGCAGTTCATCTATCTTGTAGGGTACACATATCTCAGAATGTCATGAGATTCAAATCAAGGATAGTACCAAAGTTATATAAATTTTGTCTTTACTGAAAAGGCAGTAGAACCAATATCAGTCCCTAATTTAGATGATCTAAAAGAATAAAAAAAATTGAGGCCCAAAGAAAAAGAGCTTGTAGAAGCCTTAAAAGCTGAATAAAAGATAAACTTATTAGTGGAAAGGCTACGAGTAGTGAAAGAAGTGGGTTTTTATGGTTCTGTCGATGCTGATAGATTCTGTTTAGTCCCGGATATGGTTATCCCTTCGAAGTTTAAAGTGCCAGAGTTTGAGAAATACGATGGTACAAGGTGTCTAAAAACTCACATTATTATATACTGTCAAAAAATGGTTGCCCATGCCAATAATGAAAAGCTCTTGATGCACGTCTTTCAAGATAATCTCACTGGCTCTGTTGCTAGATGGTATGTTCAATTGGACATGACCTATATTTATTTTTGAAGCGATATGGCTCATGCTTTCATTAGTCAATACCGATATATAATAGACTTGGCCCCTGATTATCTTTTTTTACAGAATATGAAAAAAAAAAGTAACTAAATCATTCAAAGAATATGCCCAGAGGTGGAGGGATATCGCTTTTCAAGTACAGTCTCCTCTGACTGAAAAAAATTATAGTGTTGTTTGTCAGCACTTTGAAATCTCTCTATTATGAAAAGATGATAGGGAATGCAACAAAAAATTTTATCGACATGGTGATCTCTGGAGAAATTATTAAAAGTGCCATAAAAATGGTAAGTTGAAAGAAGGAGAAACCAAGAAGGCACTCGAGAAGAAAGAGACTGAAGTTCAAGCTGTAAGCTTTGATAGACAGTTCAGGGGATATCAACCCTATTCAACCTAAGGTTACTCTCCATACTATCTTGCTGTGAATAATGTTTCATCTTATCCATACCAACCAGCCCCACAACCACCTAATTCATCCACATACCAGCCTATTTTTATCCCTCAAGCCCTCACATAGAGTCTTAACATTTAAAACTCCTGCAATACCTCAAATTCATCCTGTTAGCCTGATAAGTGGTTCACGAGAGCAACAGACTATTCGAGAAAAGCTTGTATTTGATCCAATCCCTATGATTTATACGAAGTTATATCGAGAGCTCTATAATAGCCACTTGATTGCCCCCAAGCCGTGTGAACCCACTCAAACCACTTTATCCTAAGTGGTATGATCCTACAGCTTACTGTGACTACCACTATAGAATTATTGGTTATTTCACTAAAAATTACACTACTCTAAAGCATAAGGTGCAACGGTTAATCAAAGATGAAATGGTAAGTTTTGATCAAAGAAGAGTAACAACACCTAATGTTAGTGGTAATCCATTGCCTAATCATAATGTCAATGCTCCAAATGAGAATCAAGAATATGTTAATTCAAAAAGGCCTGAAGAGTCGCAATAAATCAATGGGGCGAGATAAAAATCTTTCATCTGATTGCACAAGGGCATGATTTTAAAGAAGGATGTTAAAATTGGTTGAATGCTACTTGTCATTCTAAGAGTTTTTTTAAAGTAATGTTAGGATTTCTTTTTTGCAATATGATTTCACTTGTTATCATTTTAATAAAGGCAAGTTAATGCATTTCATTACATTTTCTCTTTCACTCGATCATTACTCCATGCTCTGTTATCTTTCATAAATTTACATTCTCATTATCAAATTTTAGATGATGAATATTTAGACAATGATAATAATAATTCTGATATTTAATTTTGAGAACTAATCCGCATTAATATGAAGAGATGATTTGAGTAAAAAAGTAAGCTGTTACCAGAAGTGAAATAGATATATCTTGAAGATGTGCAATCTTTTATACAAGTTTAGGAGCTTTGTTCAATAGATGATGTTTAAGAAAGGTACTCACAATTGAGATAAAAAATGGTCATTTTTCTTTTACCATTTGAAAAACCATTTATTGTTACCTTTTTGAGCCTATTATGATTTCTTTTTCTAAAGAACCTCAACCAAGGATCACCCTCTATACTGGGGGATAATTTTAAAAAAAATATCACAAAAGGTCTCAAAGATGGAAAGAGAAAGAAAAGCAAAAGATAAAATAAATGTCACACATAATTTGGGGTAAAATAATGAGAATCTTTTGTGTGAAAAAAGAAAAAAGTAGTGAAATGATGTGGGGGTAAAATGCCAAGTTGCATCAAATGATCTTTTGGTCTTGAACATTTTTAATACATGTTTTGAGCCTATTATATCCATTTCTTTTATGACCCCTTACCTTGACCTACATTACAACATTGAAAAATCCATTTGGATCAAGTGTGAATGCTCAACTTGAATAATTATATATTGAGTGAAGGCATGCTCATGATGAAATAATGGAATCATGCTACATTGCTTTAAAGTTTGATATGTGAAAAGATATCAACAATGGATAAAAAATGAGAAAAAAGAAAAGAAGATGATGAAAAATGAAAAAATGAAAAAATAGAGAAAAAAAAATGAAAAAAAAAAATGAGAAAATGAAAAAAATTTTCAAATTGAAAACCTGAAAAGGTGATTTGGGTAGAAAAAGATCTAGGTTAAATGGTTCACATGGATGGAAGATCAAAGACATCTGAAGATCTCTTAAATACTAGGGCGAAGTTCACCAAGCTCAAAATGACTTCAATAGTAAATGAAATCAGTTTTTAAAAAAAAGAATCCTAGATTAATGTGAAAAATTATCTGAATATTCATCATTCGGACATATCATTCATCCCAATGACATGTATCCAATTTATTTCATTTCTCATTTATTTTGTACCAAAATAGATCTTCATTGATTATCTTTACCATAATTCACCTTGTGTTCTCTTATTTTTACATCCCTAGAATAAATCAAGAAAATGTATGAGTACATTATAGTTGTCAAGAATTGAAATGATGATGAATGAATGACAATATGCATAAAAAAATCTTGCATTCCTTTAAAGAGAAATCTAAGATGATGGTGGTAACAAAATGAAAAAATGGTAAAAACCTAAAAGAGATGATTTGAAAAAGACATATGATGTGACCAAATAGAGAATATGATGATGGATTGAACAATAAAATAAAGATGGGATAAATCTTGAAAAGTGGTATAGTCAAGTGATGAATATGGGGATGTATTGGTTGATATAACTTATGAGTTATGGTTAAGTGATTAAAATGATATGGAGCAATAGACGAAACTAGTGATGAGAAGCTTATGAATGATGACCAAGTGACAGATGATGAAATTTGTTTTGAAATAGCTAGTATTGAGAAGCTTATGAACGATGACCAAGTAACAGAACATGAAATTTATTTTAAGATGGTTAATGCTGATAAGCCTGGCATGTAGGGTAATAGGTAAAATTTATTGGTGCTGAGAAACCTCTGGATGATGATCAAGTAATGAAAATAATGATAATTAGTTGATGAAGCTTGTTCCAAAATGTTGAGAAGCTAAATAAGGGGAGAATGTGAGATGGTAGGGTCTTGAGGACCATATTCCACAATTATTTAAGATTTCATGACATTATTGATATTCGCATTACATGCAACATGTTGGCATCGTTGGTTAAATAGTACATTCACATAATTTGATGTTTGGACATGCATGGCACTATGAGAATCTAGGTTGCTGCATTTACATCATTAAGAAGGCATTTGCATTTTTGGTTATAATATTCATTCATACAAATTTTTGAGTCACTTAAAAAATAAAATTATGAATATTTTGATGAGAATTTTTTTAAATCCAATGAGAATCTTTGAGTTTCAAAATGATTTGAGGAGTGAAACCCTAAAGTTCGTCCAATGTGAATCTTCGAACAAATGAAAAGTTTTGAACTTTTGGATGTGAATCTCCAAAATACAAAGCTTCAACATTTTGGATATGAATTTCTAATGTTTTAAATGAGAACCTTTGAACTTAGATGCGAAACTCTAAGTTTTATTGCATGTAAGCTTCTGAACTTAAATGAGAAGCTTTGAATTTTTGGATATGAATCTCCAAAATTCAAATGAAAAGCTTTGAATTTTTTGGATGTGAATCCCAAGCTTGCCAAATGTGAACCTTTAAAAAGCCTTAAACTTTTGGATGTGAACCTCAAAAATTCAAATGAGGATCTTTAATGTGAGTCTTGCAAGTTACAAATGCAAATCTTGCGATCTTGTAAATTTGAATGAAACTGAAATTTTGATAATCAAATTTTAGTAAATTCTTACGAAGTTGAAAGGTTCTTGCGAATCTGAACCTCTGAATGTTGAACTCAAATTGTGAATCTTTGAGTTTCCATTACAAAATTTCTTTAATCACGATCTATAACTCCTTTGGACATGATTATTAAGGAGCAATTTATTTTTTCAAAGTTTCGTTACTTCTGTTTAGAGGAGCAATTTACTTTTTAATGTTGTGGTGCCTCTGTTTAGAAGAGCATTTATTTTTGAAGTCATGTTGCTTTTTCCTAGAGAATTAATTTATTTTTTCAAAGTCATTGAGCCTCTGATTAGAGGAGCCATTTATTTTTTCAAAGTCGTTGAGCCTCTGTTTAGAGGAGCAATTTATTTTTTAAAAGTCATTGAGTCTTTGTTTAGAGGAGCAATTTATTTTTTCAAAGTCATTGAGCCTCTGCTTAGAGGAACCTTTGTTTATTTTTTCAAAGTTGTTGAGTCTCTGTCGTTAAGTCTCTACTTAGAGGAACTTTGATCAAAATTTTGAAAAAAAAATAAAAAATAAAAAAATAAGTTGCCTCTATTTAGAGGAGCTTTGTTTATGTTTTTCAAAGTCGTTGAGCCTCTATTTAGAGAAGCTTTGATCAAAATTTAAAAAAAAAAAAACAAAAAAAAATCTATTTGAGTCTTGAATGGATGTTTACGTCTTTACACAATTTTTGTTTCACACAAAATGTGCAAAGAGAGACAACTGTAGACATCCCATTTTGTCCGAAGTCCTTTATCAATTGAAATTAATCTAAACTCGGGTGTAAGAATTTTTATTCATTTTTATTTTAGATTTTTTTATTTTTGTATTTATCATTTTTATTTTTTTTATGGTCTATCTATTTTTTAATTTCTTTTTATTTCTCCATTATCTGATTAATTTAAAAAAAAAAAAAAACTGAAAAAATGAGATTAGGATTGGTGCTAATCTTTTGATTTGGATGCTAATTAAAATTGAATTGAAACTCTATCAACATGGATCTATATATCAACAATGAATACACAGAAATACGAGGGATCGCCAGAAAAGAGCTTGAGCAGACTTTCTTTGCCAGTGCCGTCAACACCATAGCTGTATCACTAAATTTCAACTCCTCTGTCATTGCCATCACCAATCAACCATATACAAATTACAATACCCAGTCTTCCATCAATTTTCAGCCATCATACTCATACCCTAATGGAGCCCTATTTTGAGCCAACAAATCCGAGAATACACAAAGATTAAATAGAAAATCAGATGCAAAAAATAGAGGAAAAATCGAACATAGTGAAATCATAGCAAGCATAAATCAATTTCTACTAATCTACTGTCAGTCGAATCAATCCCCAAGAGGCCAGCAGCCTAGAATCAACCCCAAAAGAGACGAAGAATCCTGGTGAACCAAACAGCGCAAAAGAAGCACCAAATAATCCAGCAACCAAACATAAAACTCAAAAAATTCATATCCAGACACTATCAAGCCATTCACCTGCTTTGGTTACTAGAGTCACTTCAACTGCCTTGCTGCCCCCATCATCGGATCTTCAAAAAATCGATACCTCCCGAAATTAGCAAACTTAAGCCCAGCACACAGTGGGAGGTCACAAAGCAATTAGGAAAATATTTTTTGGGTTCTTAGTCTTCCATCTCTAAATCTACTTGGTAAGGCTTAGTTAGAGAATGAAGATAAGAAGCGAAGTCAAGAAGACTATTTTGAGTAGTGGTAATAGTGGAGAAAGTTTGAAATTATAATGGTGGCGAGAGGCCTGGTTACAGTAGTGAGCAGCAGTTCAAGAAAGATTTTTAGAGACTGTTTTAGAATGAGAAGGCAAAGGGAAGAGAGAAGAAAAACAGGAAAAATATATAGAATAAGAATTCGAATAGGATAGTGAGAAAAAGTAGTGTCAAAAGGTGTTCAGTCTGCTGTTAGCAACTTTACCTCCTAGAGTAGTATCGAGAAGGCGTGGGTTGCTTTATGAAAGTCGAAAACCTATTCACTAAAGATGCTGTTTGAAGCGTACAATCTGGGTGATTGTTATCTTCCCTCATTTGATAAAAGAATCTAACTTTCAAGAGTTAGATGAAGAGCTGATTATCTAGTCTAGATGGACCCTGGTTCTATTTGAATCTAGTAATTGGTTGGTCTCAGTCAAAAACTTGATTTGTATTAAGGATCTATAGAGCATCGGAGGCGAGTAAGATGACTACTTCTAGCCCGAAACTTTAAAGGTAAAATCTCCCACTCTGAAGGAACTCTGAAGGAAATAGATCACTTTTAACCAAGAAAAAGGTTTAGCCCTTCCCTTTCGTGCACCAAAAGAAAAGAATGAAGATGAGGCACTTCTTTCATCAAGCAATACAAACCAACCAACAGAAAACAGCAACACGACGCGGAAGGCAGCTATTGATGCTTTGAGTGCTTTGGCACTGCATTCAAGCAACTTGATTACAGATAGAGTAGCTTCAACGATAATAGTACTAGAAGGTTTCTAGGAGATTGCCCATGCTACGCCTCGCCTAGTGGTTGAAGTGACTAGGTTTGCTGTTGAGAAGGAGATGGGCGACTCTGTTGGAACATTATATATGTATTTCGGATCCTGTTGCCAGCTAGTTTGATTAGGACAGCTTTCCTGCCTTTGTTTACTACCATCGCCTCTTTTCTTACTCAGACAAGGGAGGATATTTCTTAACTTCCCGATTAGATGTTCCTCGATCTTGGTGTTTACGTAACCAGTCCTCTATCAAGCACTGGTAGAAGCTGTGGGATAGAGCGCTAACTAGAAAGTGAAAGAAGGAAAACCAGTCAGGCAATGTAACAAGCCAAAAGGGCGCAAAGGGCCAAGAATCAATGCATTTAAATCCGTCATCATCTCGAAAGCAAATGTGATGCAGGAAGCTGTTCATTTGTTTTCATGTTGGACACCAAATAAGTTTAAACTGTTTCATAGGGAATTTTGATTTGTCGAAGCATCTTTTAAATGACCCTTGAAGATAAAAAGATTAAAAAAATATTTTTGAGAAAAGTTGAAAGTGTCAATTTTCTTTAAAATAAGCTTTCTAAAAAATATTTTTGAGAAAAAGTTGAAAGTATCAATTTTTCTTGAAAATAAGTTTTTTCTAGGAAGCTATTCATTTGTTTTTGTGTTGGACACCAAGTAAGTTTAAACTGTTTCACAAGAAATTTTGATTTGTCGGGCATATTTTAAATGACCCTTGAAGATAAAAAGATAAAAAAATATTTTTGAGAAAAAGTTGAAAGTGTCAATTTTCCTTAAAAATAAGCTTTCTAAAAAATATTTTTGAGAAGAAGTTGAAAGTATCAATTTTCCTTGAAAATAAGTTTTTTTCTAAAAATATTTTCGAGAAAAAGTTGAAAGTATCAATTTTTTTCGAAATTAAAGTTTCTAAATATATTTTGGAAAAAAGTTGAATGCATCAATTTTTCTTAAAAATAAAATTTTTTTTAAAGGAGGTTTTTTTTTTTAGGAAAAGTTGAAAGTATCAATTTTTCCTGCATAAAAGCAATCATTTTTTTCTTTTTATTTTCTTGAATTTTTTTTAATGTTAAACAATCTGACGATAGAGCTTCTAAAAGCGAAACAGTAGTTTTCTTGCATACTCTTGAGGTGAAGGAATTTTTTCAATTTTTTGCTAAAAGTATTAGAGTCAATTGAAAATAATTTTCAATAATTAATTACTTGGTAAAATTTTAAGACTTATTAGATAACACAAAATTAAGCTAGTACCATCTTTTAATGGGCGTTGTGAGGGTATTATAACCTTCCTCACACATAACCGAACTCCCGAACTTTGTTCTGGTTAGTAGACCCTAACCTATTCTTTTAAGGACCCTTAAACTTAGGTGTTCCCTGAAAGGATAGATTCTTTAGGTGGTCAATCGCACCTAGATAAAAAAGATTGATGATGATTCCTTCAAGTCAATGTCTAGCGATAGATCCCCGGATCTAGACGTTATGACACTAGTAATGAAATATAAAGTGATCACCACTATTGGACATTATTGTGACAAGAAAAATTGTTTATCACATCATACTTTATTTTTGTTTCAAAAATTTTATTACAATTAAACATAACATATTAATGACAATTATATATCGTCACAATAACAAATTTATCAATATATCAATTGAAATCATCACTATTGAAAAAAATTATAATGACTAAAAATTGATTTGTCATTATTTATATTGGCAAATTTAAAAAATTAATATTTTTATTACAACAACAATTTGTATATGAATAAATCTATTTATTTTTAATTATAATAACAATTGTAAAGTCAATTTTAGGATCATTGAGATAATTGCAAGTTAAGTCAAGAATCTCCAAGATCAAAATATATTTAATTTCATTTTAAATATTTTAAAAATTCACACTTTTATACATAAAAGATTTCACTTTGTTATAAAATTTAATTTCCGCATCCTCAAGGTCATAAGATAGTTTAAGATGTAGAGAAGTCTCAAATTTGAATCTATATAGAGGAGATTAGAGGGAGTTATACATAAAATGAGATTAGTACGTAAGACTTATAATAAAAACCAAGCAAAAGAAGTAATGATAAATAGATTTGTCCAAGATTAAGTTATCGACCCGAGTTTAAAAAAAATTTATCCAAAATTTAGAAGAGTTTGAACATAAATTGTAGGCTCATTAAACAGGTCTAGGGTCAATAAATGGACATGGGCTTTAATTTCAGCTAGTTTAAAAAACATGTTCAGCCTTATACATGACATTTAAGGCTTAGATCAAAGTCCGACTCGAATAATTTTTATATAATTTTTATATTTATAATTATATTATATAAAAATAAATAAATAAATAATATATGTATTCACATTAATACTCATATATTAATAATATTTAGATATAAATAATTAAATAATATATGTATATACTCATAAATATGTATCAATTTTATCCAAACATCAAATTAAATTAACAAAATCATTTTTTTATATTTTATTTTATTAATTATTTATTTTTTCATAATTAATATTTATTATAAAATTATTTTTACTTTTTTAATTGAAATATCGACGGGCTTAAATAGACTTAAACGGCTCCTTTTAAAAATGAGTAAGATTTGAATAATAAAATCAAGTTCATATTTCGAATAAAACCAAATATGAGGAAGCATAAAACTTATTAATATTATACCTAAATTCGATCCGAGTTTCATCGGAGCAAACATCTAATAATCAGTCTGAATTCAATTTGACATGAGCCATAAGCAAGTGTAATGATAAGTATAAGTGGATCTCTAAAAGGCAGTTGCAATGTGAACTAATAATTAGCTAGACTTGACATTAGTTTGCAGCGTAAATTAAAATGCAATTGCTTTACACTTCATTCTAGTTTGTAGCGTGTGCTAGCTAGCTAGGCTTGACATTTGTTTTTCCAGTATCTTATTTTAACAATTTCATCTCAAAACTAGTGAAATGACCCTTTTTTTAATTTAAAGAAAAGTAGAAAATAAAATGTTGCAAATGTAATTTTCAATTGGGCGACAAACCAATTCAAGAAAAATATAAAATAAAATAAAATTTTCAATTGAGCGGCAACAATAATGACAGTTTTAAATGATAATTCAACATTTATCTTATGCACCCTACAAATAAAAAGAACTGGGGAAGAATATTTACATAGAATAAAACAAAAACCCTAGCAAAGTTTAGTAAAAAAAAAAAACTTCCCTGCCGTTTTTTTTATCTTCTCAAAGAGTACTTTCTCAATCATTTTCTTTGAAGGTAAATATTTTTTTAATTATTTTTTTTGTTTTTAATATTTAATTCAATTAAAATATATTAATCTATATTTATATTGATCTTTGGAGAATTGATGACTTGTTAATTGTTACAACAGTTTATGAATTTTTGTGTTTTAAAAGAAAGCTTTGTTACCTATCGAATACCATATTCTTATTTTATATTATATATAGCCCTACTAACTGCTCGTTGTTAAATATTTGTTTCAAGAACTGAAGTAGCTTCCATGTTTCATTGGCTAAATATTTGTGTTTGATAAATAATTTTATACCCAATGCATCTACCTTCAATTCCTCAAGTGATGATGTAAGTACAATAGTAAAATAATTAATGTCATTTTTTAGTATTATAATAACAATTATATAAGATAATTTTTTATTAATCATTGACTTATTTATTTATTTTTGTTTATTTTGTAAGAAAATAACAAAGAGTAAATTTTATTCGTATCATCTATGGACTTTTAGTTTGAATTTTCACTTAGACACATTATTATATTAATAGATTAAAAACTCTTTTTTAGTAATTATTTAGTTTTTTGGTAGAAAGATATTAGTATGGTTTTAATTGTAATTTTATTTTAATATTACTTTTGTCATTGGATTTTGGAAATTAAGAACAAGTTATATATTTTGGTATTTTATTAATAATTATTGTTATCATTTTCTTTTATTTATAAAAATAAATGAGGTGATCACATTTTTATGTCACTAAAATCCTACTAGTGACAATTTTATAAATACAAGTGCAATTTTAGTTTTGTGACAATTTTTTTTATAATCACTAATGATAATTTTTTATAAATTACCAAATTTAATTATGGTAATAACTAATTTATTAGTGACAAGAATTATTGTAAGAAATAATTGTTTTACTTGTACACAATTCATGCGACACTATTTTAATGAAAACTAGTGAAAAAAATTTTATCATTAATAAAAAATATAAGTGACAATAATTTATTGTAACTATTGTAATATTTTTGGAGTCTATTTTATCATCACAAGAAAACTATATTATTGTGATAACTTTTTTATCACTATTTTAAATTTTTTAGAATCGAAAAAATTGTCACAATAAAGTTAGTTATTGTGACAACTTATTTTAATCATATATTTTAATATTTTTAATGTCAAAAATTTTGTCATAACAAAAATGATCTACTGTGGCAACTTAATAAAACTTATCACTAATAAAATAAACACAGAATTATATATGACTGACAGATGAATATTTTAAAATTGATCATTATAAATTGTAGTGACTAAATTTGATACTTTTAGTAACAAATTTGTTTTCCGCTAAAAATACTTTCTCTTGTATACACGACTTACAAGCCCAAATTGTTTTTCACATGATAAATCCTTTGACGTTAACATCCAAAATCGAACCTACGAGATGTGTGATCTAATGACAGAGCTCTCCTCTGCCTAGCGTGCTGCATTTCTTCCTTTCTGTCATGAACATACCATTCCAATGTCTCAACAACTTTCATTGTTTGCCAAGAGTACTACTAAATTAATTCCTATTAAGTATTATATTAGACAATCTTACCATCCCCAGGAAAATTTCAATTTAGATTGATTTCTTGGAATCATACAGAAGAACTAGTAGTAATTAGGGCATTGGACTACTTCATCTGAATGATTCAAGCATTTTTGCTTTGATTGTCTAGCAGGGTACTGTTGTTTTGTAAGTTGCCAGCTTTGGTGTTTTCATGGGTGCTGTTTCCATTTTCCAATTTGTCTCGTCCATTTGCTAATGACAATTATATATATCTGAAAAAACAATCTGAACTGTATATCTTCGGAGTTAACCAGTCCAGGACTGAATTAAAACGCACCTTCTTAACTGAATTATGAAAGGAAGTTAATTTGAGCAAGAAGTATATCATACAGATTAATAAGTTATGAACAGTACTATAAGACAAGATCGAAGAACGATCATAACATGAACTAGAAGTTAAATTTAGTTAGTTCATATAGTTATTTTTAATTAAAAATTGGTATTTAACAGATTTGAGATACATGCAACCCTTTCATCTATTTCTAGACTACGGCTTTGTTTATAAACAAAACATCATAACATCTAATATTACTATAGGGAGAGAAAGCCTAGCTAGCCAATTACATGGATTTAATCACTATAATGCATATAGTTGTAATTGTTCTGACAACATAAATTAAAGACCTATAAATGATCTTATGGAACGCATAGAATTGCACACTGTAATAGGAAGGCTAAGGCTACTTTAGAACAAGATCCGATGCATTAAACTCAGGTGCGGTTTGTGACCATACAGCTAGAATAAACTCCCCTTAGTCTAAGTATTAATTTTCGCATAAAATGCATTAAACAACATTTTCTGTGCATCGCTTATGAGAAAATATTCCTAATTACTCAAATATATATAGGAGCTGATCATCATGCCTTCAGGCCAATTGGTAAAATAAATTAACAATCGAGGCCACTTAAGGCCTTTGATTCTTATTGAGCGTAATTTATATTTGTAGTCTAATTTTTGGAAAAGTCAGCACCAGTTATAATTGACAATCCGTGGGTTAGAAATATGAAATTTTATCAATCTTACACAAGAAAGTATAATTTGTAAGTTAAACTAATAAAAATAATAATGAGGATGAGGTATACCGACATTAAAACAAATTTGTCTACAGGTAATTTAAGGTTGATTCTGTTAGACGAAAAGCCTCAATCTAATCACACCAACAGAAATTAAATTGAATAATCAATTAATCACATAAAAAATAATAATTTAACGTGGTTCGGTCTAACTGACTTATATCTATGGATGAGAAAAAATGCATTAGTTGTAGAGAATTACATCAAAACAACCATCATAAATAATACTCATAGACCCTCTCAATCTCCTTTAGTCCTATAAAGTATTGTCAATTCAAACAAATACATACTGATGTGCACCCATTCACCATACCTATATGGACCCTTTTAATCTCTTCTAGTCACTCACTGCAATATACATATGTGGACCATCTTATTCTTCTCTAGTTTACTCAATCATACATTCAAATATACACTTCCATAAGACGTAAATTCTCATAGTCCTATGGGATGTCATCCTATAAAGTACTACAACTCATTTACATCTTTTTTTCATATTAAATCCTTAAAGACTTCACCTATTTATAAACATACAAACTTACTTGTTAATAATCTTTTGTCTCTTAAAATTTTTCTTCTGTAAGTTTTCTTATCCATCAAGTAATATCTAACAATCCCAAACAAATCTGTTATGAGATTTGGATCACTATTCTCAATAATCTTTATCTTGACTTAAATTTCATCAAATCATCTGTCTTCATGCTAGATATACTTGGCTCCACCTACAATGAAAGTCTCATAATTATCTCTTCTTATGTGTTTTTACATTTCACGTAAATCAATCTTCAAAATACGAAATTGAACTTTTTCATTGAGTCGAACTCTTCTGGCTTTATCTCTTCTTGTGGCTCGATTCATGCTCTAATATCACTTGTTATCATATTCTACTGCCTACACCGAAACCAAGCCTAATACCACTTGTTAGGTATCACCACAGGTCTGATATCACTTGTTGGAAAATCAACACGCATATGTAGCACCCACA
This sequence comes from Durio zibethinus, assembly GCF_002303985.1. Next base: position 25,556,796 of record NW_019168159.1, on the reverse strand, counting down.
TACAAAATAGCAAGCTCAAAACAAATAAAAACACAAATATATTTGTTTCAGTCTAATTCAAAATGGTCTATTTCAAATCTAATTCACTAACAAATAAATCTTTACAACTGTTGATACTTTTGAATGAAAAAAATCACCATAAACTTCTTATTCAAAACTTAACCCAAAATACAATTACATCCTTTTAATAGCCTACTCATTCAACTATTATCTTTGTGTCTAACCATCTGGGATTATCAAACTAAAATCAAAACATTTTTATACCTTTACTAAACTCCTTGTGTGGGATACAGGACAAACTCAAACTCTTATAACTTCACTCAACTTTCAATGTGAAATTATAAGATTTAAGGTAAATTCCAACAAATCCTCCATTGACTTCAATCTTCAAACACTTCAACAGTATCTGTAAAGCTGACACGCTTATCTTTTTTTTTTCATCACAAGAATCACAGCAACTAAGCTTCTATCAAGCATGTACAAGTGATTTTTTATCGTATTCCTTTGTAGAATCACATTATCATTCTTGTACACTTTTAACAAATCATTACTACCATAGTACGTGTACCTCCGAGAATCTAATTCACCCAAAGCAATCAAACTATAGCTATAACTCGTACACACTTTATATGATGAAGCATCCTAACAATACCATTTTAAGATCTAAGGCAAATACTCTCAATGCCTTGAATCTGTACTTTTTCATTGTTAGCAACCACAATATCCTATACTTCTCATTCTCATCCAATTTCATAAAGCAACTCCTATTATTGCAGACATGGACTGTAGTAGCTCACCTTTCAAAGTCTAAATCTCATCCATACAAGTCATCGAAATGATATTATCATTATTAGACATAACAGTAGTAATATCACTTTTTTTTTCATCCAATTTTTTTTCATCATTCACGTTTTTTAAAACAGCCATATCTCTTCTCAGTTTGTTGCAACATTTTTGGATATGTACTTTTTTCGTCATAATAATAACATTAAATATCACTGTAATCCATGTCTCTTAACTTGAATCTCCCTCTTAATCTATCAATCATCTTTTGAGTCCTCTCTTGATCAAAACCTTCTACAGCTAATGTACTCCATTCAGCTAATGAGTTCTATGTTTCCATAAACTTTTCGTTCTTACATGACAAGGTAGACATATCATCCAACTTCAAAGTAAACTATCCACTAACAAAGTCTGAACTAAAGGCCTATAAGACTTGGATAAAGATGACAACAAAATTAAAGCCTTCTTTTCATCTTCTAACTCATTAATAGAAATCACCAACAATTAAGAAATCAATTTATTAAACTCATTCAGATAATTATGAAGACCTGTACCTTCTTTCATCTTTCAAAAATATAGATTTACTTTCAAATATATTCCGTTAATCAACGACTTTGATGCGTAAATACTTTCAAACTTACCCCATAAATTCTTTAGAGTACTCTTAATCAACACACTGTACTTTATCTCTAGGGCTAGCATTAATCTAATAGTACTAATAGTTTTCTTTTAAAGTTTATTCCAATTACTATTAGATATTCCCTCAGGCTTATTATTCTTTAATGCCTGATCCAACTTTTGTTGTACTAATAAATCTGAAATCGTACTTTACCATAACATAAAATTACTCTTTCCATTAAATAATAGAATCTCAAACTTGGACATAGACGTACTAGACATACCTTCTTCAGACATCTTGAAATATTTGCTTCATAATCTCTTAGGCCTACCTATCCTCTTTCCTAACCCCAAACCTTAACTTCACTTTGATACTACTTGTTAGATGAAAAACCCCAATCTAATTACATCAACAAAAGTAAAATCGAACAATCAATCAATCACATAAGATATAACAATTCAACATGGTTTGGTTTAACTAACTTACATCTACAGATGAGAAAAAAAAAATCATTAATTGTAGATAATTACATCAAAACAATCATTCACAATTAATACCCATAAATCTTCTCAATCTCTTTTAGTCCTATTAAGTATTGTCATCCCAAAAAAATACATACATATGTGCACCCATTCACCATACCTATATGAACCCTCTCAGTCTCCTCTAGTCCACTCACTGCAGCATATCTATGTTGACCATCTCATTCTTCTCTAGTTCACTCAAAAATATATTCAAACATACACCCAAATAAAACATAAATTCTCATTAGTCCCATTAGATGTTTATCTCATAAAACCATATAACTCTCTTATATCTTTTTCTCATACATAATCTTATAGAGACTTCACTTATTTATAAGCATATAAATTGTCTGTTAAGAATCTCTTTCCTCTTAAAATTTTTCTTCTGCATGTCTTTTTGTCCATTAAGTAATATCTATCAATCTCAAACAAATCTGTTATAAGATTTGAGTCACTATTCTCAACAGATTCAATGAGTCTGATAGTGATTATCAGTATTTCATGTTATATCATGGAAGCTACTAGCTTTGTAGTTGACCTGAACAAATGAAAGGAACATGTTTCTAGGATTAACTAGGATAGTAGTCATATAAAAATTAACTTGATTAATGTTATAAAGATTTTATCAAAACCATGCATTCTTGTATACGAAGCTAATTAATTTAGCTAAAATATTGCTGACTTTTTCTTATGCAGCATGTAGTTTTTGGGATGTTTGCAGTTGGTATTTGCCTATTTGGTTATATTAAGCCCTTGAGGCCATCGGTTTTCCTTTTTGCCTTGTCCCGCTGCTTTCATTATGGTGGCAATCTGTTTACTTTGTAGCACGAGTTTCTTGCTTTCGTGTAAAGAAGGAAGTTACATGGAAGAACTAATTTCAATTGTTAACTTAAGATGTAGATATAGAATTTATAAATTCTAACCATCAATTAACGTGAAATTTAACTCAATCAATTCATACAATCTCGTTCTTGATAACTAACAGATCTAAAATTTAAATTTCAGTACTTATAATCTTTTTTCCCTATCTCAAGTTGTAGCCTCCTTCATATAAAAAAATTCAAACTATCAAAGGATCAAGACGATACAGCCAAAAGCCTGTAACTGGGAAAGTGATGATGGGGACAAATGAGAGATCAACTCTTCAAATTGTGCTGTGAAAATAGGTAGTATTAAACTAGAAGTCAATCATATTAGTCATTTTCATGAACATTCAGAACTTTATGCCAATATTAAATCAAGTCCAAATTTGGTGATTGACCGAACAAACAGTACTGAAACAGATTAAATTTACATGACTTCCTAATACTTTTTTTAATTATTCCACAATTAAGATCATAACAAAAATATTGACTTGGCACCAGAAAAGGTGTCTTCTAGTTTTTGGACGAAGAGAATTATTGGTTATATTAAGGCCCAGATGTTTTCAGTTTTCCCTCATTGATCTACCACTCCTTTTATTGTTTCTGGTTGATTTCTCACAGATGATGTTGGAGATGAGTGTTTGTTTCGTCAGACTTAAAATTCACTAGCACAACACCCCCCCAAACAAGTTTTTGATACTATTATAATTAACCTAAAACAAATTGGTTATTATATAGAAATAAACATTAAAACATAAACTGAAATTAGTCCCATAGGATGTTGTTAGAAGAACAGATGTCTTAAAGGACAAGAAAGACTGCCTATCCTTAACCTGAAGCTGCACACTCTGCCTGCCATCCTATTGGAAAAAGCTATACGTTTGTTACGATTACTATTTTTTTGTGTCCATTTTGATTTTCATTTGTATAGCCAAACATACCTATGCTCAACCTTTCCCCCATGTTTTTTTAATACCTGCAAGTACTTCATTATTCCAAATCTTTTTGTCATTTTTTCAGTGCTTCACTTTATCTCCTAACAAAGAGCAAATGGTCCCAAACTGCATTCCAATCACTAATACCCTGAAACTGAAACCGGATACATGAGCAGGAATTGCTGTTCTTTCAATTCCATCATACCGAATAATTAACTTTACTTTTATCATGGTAAAAACTGCTACTAAAAAGTAAAAAGAAATTCACTACTGGCTGTCATCAGTCATCAGTCATCACGAAGAAATTTATGGGAATTTTTTTGGTTTCATAAGCAGTGTAATTAAAGAAGTAATTTTGCTCTCTTTGCTTAATTGGTACTCGAAATTTTTTTTCATTGGCTTGGCTACATCTTATATGAAGCTTCACTCGAGTCCATAATTTTTTTTTTTTAAAATATTCAAGCCTTTGACATTTCTTAAATGGAGTGATCGAGTCTATGACTATCAAAATATGTCAACTTCTCTTACTTTTCTTACTCATAAATCATCATAAATATGAGACTTGCTTCAAAATTTTTCTTATGACAAAAAAAAAATGTCAATTGATGCATATACTATTTTTAGATAATTAAATTGAATTGTGGAATTAGATATGAACAAGATAGCTAATATTAGATTATTATCTTATTTGTAACTGAAATTTTAATCAAACTACCAAATCTTAGTACACAGGAAAACAATGAAAAGTAAAAGAAACATTTGTATTTGGTATACTGGGATGTGCTCATATTTTTGAAATTTTAATTAACAAAATTTGGTTATCACATTTGATATTCCGTGACATTTTTTTTAAATGTAGACTTCCTAATATGAATATCTCGTCACAAAAATATTGTAATTTGATTCCTTATGATCCAATTCGAAGGAATGGTAATGTTAACAATCACAAAAGTATATATTAAAAAAAAATCATTGATCTAATCTAATTCAAACGGTATTGTCTCACACTTTACATTATACACATAATATATTTAGAGGAACGATAAAATTAATTTTAGTAAATTAAAAAATAATGATAATAATAAAATTAATTATTATATTAATTATTATAATAATATTAAAATTAATGATAAAATATGTGTTTTACTACAAATATAATAATTGCAATGATATTTTTTTATAGTGTCTTTTTTAAAAAAATGTAATTTTTTTTCTTTGAAAGATAATTGGTATCCAAAACTATGACCAATTTATAGTAAGCCGCGTGTATACTAACTTGAATTTTTTTTAAATTAAAAATTAATTTCATTCGTGACATTACATATATTATATTTCTATTATAAGAAAGTGAATTCACCTCTTTTGATTAACTATTTACTAACAATGTTAATCCAAGTGTCAAAATTTTAAACATATCACCATTATACCATTTTTGTCATTAATTGTAGAAAGAACTGTCATCTCCGCTCCATCAACTGAGTTTGGAAAGCTGCCGGCTGTCACCTCCTTGGCTTCCCAAAATCAACTTAAAATGTATGGTATCCTAATCAAACTTCCAAAAAAAATTTCACCTTTTTGGCTTGCTGCTACTTGAGTTTGTATCAATTCAACACGCTGCTGGTTTTCCAAACACAGCTTTTAATGTATGGTAACCCAGCACAACATACCAAAAATAACCATCCAATTTCACCGGTTTTTGGTAATATGATAATATACATATACAAAACTTATTTGGTAAAAAATGTTTATTAGCTGACCTAAAATAAAAAAAAAAATTGATTGACATGGTTTAGTTTGATTAATTCTGAATCTTAAAAAGTTTGATTTTATATTTAAAACTTAATTATTAACTTAAATTTTGTTTGAGGATTAATTTTTTAAAATTAAATCAAATTGAAAACTAAAGTATGTGTGTGTTTTATATTTGAGATATTGAATTTTAAGTATGAAAGTTTGTATGTATAAGTAAACGTGTATAGATATGCATAATTAATGTAATTATATTTTCTTAAAAAAATGTATTTATATACCCAAAGATTTACTTAATTAAATTAAGAAAATTTTATATATTTATTTGAATAACAATATATTTAAAGGGACTTTGCATTAAAGATTGATTTAAGCTAAATTTGAATTTTTCTAATTTTTAAACATTTGATTTGAAAATTATATAAAATCATAAAGAAAACTCCTTGTATTTGCATTTCAGCTGAGACTTAAAAACAAAAAATCCATATATGAATTTTTATTATTTTTCAATTTAGTAAATATAATATATTTATTTTACAACCCAACCAAATAGAACAAATAAAGAAAAAGAAACTGCAGCACTTCAATATCAGTTTCTTGTGGACCACTCAACGCGAAGGCCCGTGAAATGAAACTCCCTTCCCCTCACAAAGCGCGAGGACGGACGGACCCACTGATTTTCTCTTTTCTTCTCTTTTGTTTTCCCTCCAAGTCTACTCTCTTTCTCACCAAACAAACAGATTCTAGAGAGGAAGGAATCAACATAGTTATTAGTTACCGCAGCCAACAAAAGACCCAAAAGGAAAATCCTGAACCCCAATTCTCGTCAAATCCAAGAAAACTGCAAAAACCCGTTTTTTTACAACCCTTCCAGAAAGGCAAACCACTAAACACAAAACCCCACAAAAACCCAAGACCGAGACAAGGAAAATCCAAAGCAAACAACCCGCCACGTCATCATCTTCAACCCCATCCATGCCGAATCCTTCTTCCGCACCCCGCCCAGCGGAATCTCCGGTCACCGTAGAATACCGCACTAACCATTCATGTCTTACCAAATGGGCTATCCCTTACAACTCAAAACTCAAACCCAAGAAAACCATTAACAGTCCTTATTTTGAAGTGGGTGGCTTTGATTTCCGCTTCTTGTTATACCCAAAAGGCGATTCTATGGCCTCTCCTGGTTACCTTTCTCTCTACATTGAAATCAATGATCCACGTTGCTCTTCCAAATTTGATTGCTTTGCTAGTTATAAACTAAGCATTTTGAACCATGAAGATAAGTCAAACTCTTTGACCAGAGAGTCTTATTATAGATTCTCTTTCAAGAAAAAAACTATTGGTTGGGGTGACTTTGGACTTGCTACTTCAGTTTTTGATCCAAAATCAGGGTTTTTCAAGAATGGTTCTTTGCTTGTTTCTGTTGAGATTTCGATTTTGGATGAGTCAGTTTCATTTTCAAGAGATAATAACAACAATGAGGTGGAATATTCTGTATCTTCATTAGGTTGTAACTCCCTTGTTTTGAACGGGAAATTTACTTGGAAGGTTAAAAATTTTAGTTTGTTTAAGGAAATGATCAAGACCCAGAAGATAGTTAGCCCTGATTTTCAAGTTGGGGAAGTTGTAGTTCATATTAAAGTGTACAAAACCAAGGTTAATGGAGTAGGGTGTTTGTCTTTGTTTTTGGAGGCTTCTGAGGCACACAAGTGTGCCAAATGTGCGACCCCTGATAAGAGTAGTTGGTGTTTGTTTCGAATATCTGTTTTGAATCAAAGGCCAGGGCTCAATCATATGCATAGGGACTCATATGGGAGGTTTAATGAGGAAAATTCTAATGGGGATGATACAACTCTAGGTTGGACTGATTATTTGAAGATTTTGGATTTTATTGGGTCCGATAAAGGGTTTGTTGTGGATGATACTGTGGTGTTCACGGTATCTTTCAATGCAATCAAAGATTCAATTTTTACCAAAAGTGCTGGTTTGAGAAATTTTAGTGTTATAAAAAAATGTGACTCATATATGGGAAAGTATACCTGGAAGATAGAAAATTTTTCGAGGTTGAAGGATGTTCTGAAGAAGAAAAAGATGAAAGGAGTGTTTGCTAAGAGCAGGAAGTTTCGGATTGGGAATCACGAGTTTCGCCTCGTTGTTTATCCTAGAGGTAACTGATATAAAGCATTTTATTTCATATTCACATTGTGCTTTCCGAGTTGATAATAGATTGTGAAAATAATTACTAATCAATTGTTAAGATTTTGGCAACATCTAGATGGTCATGCAACTTTGAAGAATGAATGAAAATGTTGATATTAACAAGGGTTTTCTCTCTAGAGAATTTTAATCCAAATGTCTTGTTTATTCAGCCAGATAAACATGTAAACTTTTACTATTTAAGCATCATACTTATTACCTGTTAGACTAATGGATGGAAATAAGAAAGAAGGACAAAATGATAGAATTGTTTGGTGACAACAGGTCTATCTCAGAAACCTTTCTACCTTTCCATGTTTCTTGAAGTTTTGGATCCTCGAAATCCTACCACAGATTGGAGTTGTTATGCTTGTTATCAGCTATCCATTGTGAATCAGAAGATGAAAGACAATTCTATTTTGAAGGAATCACGGGCACGTTGCTCAAAAGCTACTAAAGAATGGGGGTGGTCTGAATTCGTGACTCTTACAAGTCTTTTTGATAAGGATTCTGGGTATGTGGTTCAGGATACTGTTATCTTTGGTGCACAGGTTCTTATTTTGAAGGAGACCTTCAAACTGCAGGACCTCCCAGAGTCAAGCAATAAACCCGCCCATAAAGATGGAGAAAAGAAAAGGTGGTCAATCATTTGGAAGGTGGAAAACTTCTTATCCTTCAAGAGAATATTAGCAAGCCAGAGTATGTATAGCAAATATTTCCAGGTTGATCAATTAGAGCTTCGAATTGGTAAGGCCGTATGTACCTTTTGTTGGTTTTCTTTTTTTTTTTTTTTTGCCACCTGGTGTCAGCAGATAGTTGGTAATTTTATCATCCAAGTTGCTCTTCCCTTATTCTAATATTGTAATGCAGGGGTAAATGTATTTTCTGACTTCATTTATGCATACTTGGAGTGTGATCCATCAGTTCTGAATGATCCTGATAAGGATTTTTGGGTTAGTTATAGGATGACTTTGGTTAATCAAAAGCACCCTGCCAAAAGTTTCTGGAAGGAGTCTTCTCTATTTACAAAAACTCGTGCTAATTGTGATCTACAGTTTATGAAACTATCTGATATGCTCGAAGCAGATGCTGGGTTTGTTATGGGTGAGATGGTTACTTTTGTTTGTGAGATCCTTGATTACTGCCCATGGTTCGATTTTTCAGAACTAGAGGTTAGCATGCTTTTGTGTGTTTTCACTTTGCAATTAGAATTATTTTCTCTTCTTTGTTCTGTAACTTTTACCAGTTATTTACTCCTCTATTATGCCACTTGTTGTTTGTCCATTTCTAGCTCAATACTTCATTAGGGTGGTCTAATTATCTATTCTAAATTAGTATTTATGTATGATGATTATCATTTTTTTTTTCATATCCCTGTGAATACAGAGCAATATCCTTGGAAAGTTTTTTTTTTTTTCATTTTCATAGCTATGCGTATGGATTTTTTTTTTTTTTTTTTAGAAAAGCAAATACAAAGAAGAGTAACTGCTTTGCAGAATTTTCTCTATATCTTTTTATTTCTTTTAGTTGGGTTGCAGGATTATTTCTCTTGCCATGGACTGCAGTTTTAACTTACTGAGTTTTACAATTATTTGTCATACAAGTTACCACAGTCCTGAATCCTAATTTAACTCTGTTCCTATGTTTGAAATTTTTTTAACCCTTGATGTTACAAATCCACAAATGTTTTACCGTGGAGAATATTATGTGCAGGTTCTGGGAGATGTTACACCAACTGAGCTTCAAGAAACTACTTGTTCTGAATCTTGTGATGTAATGAATGGATATAATGTGGATATCTCCAGACAGCTTCTTGCAACTGCAAGGGATCACCTTAGTGTTGAAGATAATACTTCTCTGATACTTGTTATTCTGAAAGAAGAACTTAAAAATGATCTTTTCACATTGGCTGGAATTTTGATTGGAATGCGGCTTTACCTCGACAATCCTATAAAACAAAATAACTTTTTTCACCAATTATCTGGTTGCATTGATACAGGGCAGATAGATCTTAATCCAGATAAATTTCTATCCAAGCTAACTGCTTCAATCACCGATGCTGATTTCTTGCGTCAGAAAATTGACAATGCACTTTTAGATGTAATGGTCGAGTGTTGCCAGAGATTAAATAGAAAATCCGGTGAGGATCCACATGATGCAAGCTCAAAACCATTCCTAGATACCAACGAAGCTAGCCCTCAAACTAAATTTCATTGGCGAAGTCGGTTGGCAAATTTTCTTCGATCATATGAGAGATTCTTTGGGATTGACAATTGTATGGATAATTGTAGTAATACTTCAAGGAAAGCTATTCTTGGACAGCATGATTCTACTTGTAAGTCATCTGAGGAGATCTTGGGCTTTATTGTAAATTCATTGAAGGCTCTAGATGACAATATTACACAAGATACCTCAAAGCCAAGCCAAGGGTGTCAGTTTGTGGAGAAGATTTTGGTATTACTAAATGAAGCTCCTAGGCATCTGCTACCAGATCTAGTTTCTTTGTTGCCCAAGTTAGCTTGTCAGCTTGATCATAAAGTTGTTGCTTGTGCTCTTTTAGATCAGCTGGAAATGCCAGGTGCAGAATCTTCAATGCGACTACCTGTAAGACTTTTCATCTATTTTCACCTAATAGTCCTAAATGAAATTTATTAAAGGTGCTTGAAAAAGGCTTTCACCATTTAATTAAAATAATGATATACGAGTTAGTTTGTAGTTTAGAGTTTAGAATCAGATATCTATATTAGTCGCTATGAAATTCAGGTCTAAAATTATGTGGATAGCATGTTCATGATACTTATACCCAGGAGCATTCTAGAAGGAGCTTGACACTCATTTTAGTTGGATGGTAGCCCTTAAGCCTGATTTATTGAGGTTTTGATGCTCATTGTGCGGTTCTTTTATCGTTTGTCTCTTTATCTTTGAGTTTCTTCCGTTTTTAATTCATACAAATCCATACAATAAATTTTACTCATTTTAACACCAAGATTTATCTCTCATTAAAACACCATGTGGCATGCTCTTTTTTTTTTTTTTGGTTTTTGCGTCAGGTTTTTTTTTCAGTTTTGCACTTTAAAAATGAAAAAAGATAAATGATGCAATGTGATGGAAATTTGATGAAAAAGTATAAAGGAAGGAGGATAAGAAGTTGGAAAAAAGTTGGTACCACTGGAATCCCATATTTACTTTTTTTTTTCTTTTTACTTGGGAGTAAAAAATGGGATTTCGTATCAGATCAAATAAAAATTGTCCACTTTTTTTCTTTTTTTTGTTTATTAGTTTTTTATTAGATAAATTTTGTAAAAAAATAATGTTAACGAAGGTGTCATGTAACACCCTATTTGTTTATTTTGCTTTTTTTTGTTTTTGTTTTGGTTTTATATTTTTTAACTAAATCAAATTTAAACAAAATAAGTCAATTGATAAAAATAATAAAATAATCAATATCCGATAGGTATCTATCTATCTCGATTCAAAATAAGCATTTTTGTAAAAAATCCATATCAAGTTGGATCAATTTTTTATAAAAAGTAGAGGCGAATCAAAAACAGATTTAAGATGCTCTATTCAAAGCCATTTCATGATATATATCAAGGTATATATTTTATTATCTATTTAATTTTATATTTATATATATTATATTAATAAAATTATTATTTTATACTTTAATTTAATATATTAACATTTTAAATCTAATTTGAATGTTCACATGGCACCTCAATGATCTTACTTTTCCTTTTTTTTTTGCTTATTTTTCTTTTTTTTATTGTTATTTTGTTTATTTTTTATTTAATGAAGTTATTATTTAATATTTCAATTTAAAAAAATAATATTTTAAACTCAACTAGGTTGTTTGTGTAGTACTCTAACGAACTATTTTGTCTTTTTATTTTTCTTCGAAGTTTTGTTTTTTTTTTTTTGTTTTTACATCTTTTTATTAAATTAATTATGTTAAAAATAGGCCAATTGAGATATTTATGTGGTACTCAATTTGGCTTTTTTTTCTTTTTCACCTTTTTATATTTTTTTAATTAGATAAATTTTGTAATAAAATGTGTCGATTGATAAAGATACCAGAACAATCCGTATTCGACAAGTTCCAATCCATTCCGATATGATAGGAAGCGATTTTTTAAAATCGGATCAAGTTGGGATTGATCGAATTTTTTTATAAGATACAATATTAGTGCACATGTAAGATACTTTGTTTGACTCATTTCGGTATATATATAAAAGTATATACTTTTTATTAATTTAAGTTTATATTTATATAAATATATATATGTATTATATTAATAAAATTATTATTTAATACTTTAATTTAGAATTTAATGTTTTAAACTCAATGGAGTGTGCATGTGAGATTCTTTGTGAGTGCAACGTTTTTTTTTTTTTTTTTTCATTTTTGTTCTTTTTCACTTTTATGTTTTTTGGTTTTGGATTTTTTATTAGATATATTTTGTAAGAATAGAATGTCAATTTAAGTATCCACATGCCAATTTATTTTTTTATCTTTCTTCTTTTATTAATTAAATAAATTTTACAAAAAAAAATCAATGAATAGAGATGAAAAACAAAAAAAAATTTATTTACTCATAAGGACTATAGTTTTCTTAAAAAAAAAGTTGCCACCAGATGCCAATAAATTCTTGAAGAACCTGCATAAAGCTGCCTTCTACGATGATGCACACTTGCCACTGTGGGAAGTTTCAACTAGAGTGTTGGGGAATTTTACGACTTTCCAGCCTTATCTATTTTCCTCTTAAATTTCACCCCATAGATGCTATTTAAATCAGAGTTCACTTGGTATTTAAGTTGAGACTAAATTTAACAGTTCTTGTTCATGATTTATTCTTCCATTTAATAGTTCATCACTGTTGATACTTTTGGTTCAGAGTATTTTTAGGCTGAGCTCATCTTGTAAGCCTCCATTTAGTTGTGAGATTTACGCATAAATTGTCCCTTTGGTTTGTTTTGGCCTTGAAACCTTATTTCTACAACATTTATAGCATGTAAAGCAAGATTTTGCAGAAACAAGTCTGCTGTGGATTTCTTATATATATATATTTTGGAAAGCTATGAACATGTGAAAAGCATTGCAATTTGTGATTCTCTATGTCTCTTATGGCATTACCTGAGGCATAATGAAAAGCTTTCTTTTCAATTTGTAAGAGCCTACTGGCAGGCCAAAATATATCAGTCTAAGAATCAAAGCAAATAAGAGAACGCTATACAAGATGGCAAATATATGCTACTGTTATGGAGTCTGCAACAGCTTTGGTTCCTTTTTTTTCCACTTTAATGATAAAAATTTTTCTTCTTCAGGTTCTTGAGGCCATGAGTCAGTTGCAGCTTGGCATTGATGTTTGGGAGCGTGCATTCTGTCAAGCCTCTGAAGTTGTGATTGATTTAAATGGTGAAGCACTTGGTGCTGCCATTTGCTTATTATTTAAAGCTGCATCTCAGTGCCAGCATATCCCTCAAGCAGTGAGCATTAGAACATTGATATATGGGGATTTAATAACTGTTTGAATCACAGTTTTTCTTTATTTTCCCAACACAATCCTCTTTTAATGTGTTTACCTTTACTTTCTTTGTAGGTAAGTATCGTCCATCAAAGTTTAGAGAGCCAGGGAGCTGAGGTTTCACCTTGTGTGCTGGATCTTCTAAGAAAAACTTTGAATACTTCTGGTGACCTTGCGGTAACTATGTTACGAAAAATTGATTCTGTCTTTTCCCTTGATCAAAAACACTTGACAAATGGTATCAGGCCCTCTTCATCCGGAGAAAATGGACTAACGACCAAGAGTTTGCATACAGGAGTTCTCCATTTTTCTGATATATTTATGTTGTTAGAGATGCTGGCCATACCCTCTATTGCTGTGCAAACTACCCAGGTTTTTGAGAAAGGTATTGCAAATGGATTTATCACATATCATTTGGTGGAAATGGTGTTGGAGAAATGTGCTTCAGTATTGGGTGTCCATTTAGTTTCTTCTGAAGAACATCAGTCTGGAAACACTGAGACAGCAGGAAAAGGCAGTATTGGTTCTTTGTATACTGAAGAAGTTTTTAAATTGGTTTTTGTTCTTGCTGATAAATTGTTCCTATCTCGACACTCTCGAGTGCATGGGTTTCTGAGAAAGTTTTATTCAATACTATATAGACTGTTTGCTGGTGAGAATTATCAAAAGAAGATGCTGAGAAGATTGGTTGACCATGCCATCAGTGCTGCTAATAATTGCTCTGAAACTAGTCTGGATGTGTTGGTTTTCTTGGTTCAGAAGGAGTGTAAAGCAGCCAGACTAGTTCTAAGCATGATCAGAGATGATATTCAACTTGCCAATTCTGACCTTTCTGCACTTCAGAGTCAGTTACGTGCTCGAGAGGATGAATATAGCTGTGCTGAGGAAGAATTGCAAACTGAACTTTCAAAGATGAGGATAGAGAAATTAACTTTGTTAGAAAGGCTGCATGAGTCTGATGCTGTTATTCTTCATTATAAGGTACTTAACATATTTTGTTACCAATTTGGATGGTGAAACACATGTACTTGCTTTTTAACAGATTTTTTGTGCGACAGTCTGAAATGAGGCTTGAAATGGATCATTCCACTCGGGAAAAGAAGGAACTTTCTGAACAGTTAGAAGAAGTTAAACGTCAGTTTCAACATACTTGCTCCAAACAGAATGATAGATTAGAAAAGCTTTCCAATGAGAAAAAGGTTTATCAAGATCATCTTCGTGGCCTGGAGACGCAGCTTTCTCAGTTGAAGTCCCAGAAACACCAAGAATTGAAGGTAATCTTGTTTGCAAGTTTTGTTTTTCAACTGTTTTAGATTGTTTTCTAAGATAAAATCTTGAATAGATGATTTTGGCTGGAATCATTTGTTTTTTCTTTTTCTCTTTTTGAGGGATGAGACCGGCACCTATTAACACAAAAGCTTTTTTCCTATGTTGGTTATTGTTATACTCCGTACTGATCACTGCTTGAGTTGATCTTGCTAATATACCTCATTGACAGTCTGAACTGGTGTGTGAACTTTGAATTTAGAAGACAGGCTTCCAATTTGTGAGTTACTAAATGAATTCTCTCCAAGTAGTTCAATGATGATATCATAAAGATAACCAATAATATTTAAAAAATGGGAATGAAAAAAAGAAAATGCCAAGGTGAGGTGAGGTGGTGAAAGTGAAATATATTTGAAATAACAAATGTGGGCAAAAAGTATCTCTTAACTACCATTCTTTGACATGGGGTGAGAGAGTTAAGGGAGCTGATGCCTACCCTGGAGAGTCATTGAAAGTTGAAAGTAATGCAGAAGAATAAACTCTGGATCCCAGTTATGATAATGATTGTTACTGCAATAAATCTGAATCTTCCCATTTAGTTTAGTTTTTGCATCTAACCCCAATTGCCCTTGCTCAATTATCTTGGTTTTTTGAACGACTCTATTTACTGTAAAATGTTTCGATGTGTCCTCTGCCTTTAAGGAGTCATTGGTACTGAGTTAAACTTAAAATGATCCAGAAACTAGTTCAAGAGAAAAATGTTCTTGCTGAATGGGTGAGGACTGCAGAAGCTGAGAAGAAAAGGTTTGATGAAGAATTGAGAAGATGCACTTTACAGGTTGAAGCTCAAGAAGCTGTACAATGGTCACTTTTGGGTGAAGTCCAGAAGTTGAAACAAAACCTTGGGCAGATTAAAAGAGAAAAACAAGAGAAGGAAGAGGAGGTTGCACACTGCAAGACATACATTGATGAGCTGAAAGTGGAGTTGAATAATTGTCAGGTTTTCTTCTTACTTTCTCTTCATGAAACCTTTCTGATTTGCATCACCTATATGTAAACTGGTTTCTGCAGTTTCATGCTTAAATGTAATCTTCTTTCCACGATAATGAGTGGAAATGTGATTCTTTTAATGCCAGTATGTTAACTTAGAAGTTTGGATACCTGAGAAACTTTGCAGAGCTTCTTTGTTCAAGATTTCAGCAAACATCATCCCATTCTAATATTTTCTTGGGTTGAGTCATAGTTGGTATTATAGTTTGGCTTTCATCAAAAACAAAAAACAAACCGAACCAAATTAACCTCATGATTCAGTTTCATATTGATTTGGATAATTTGAAAAGTCAATGTGAATAAAGCTTAAGTTATTAGGTTTTCAAAAGAAAATCATCAGCCTTCAACCAAACCAAATGATATAAAAAATTTATGGTATATGTCAATTTCTAGATATTAATTGTCCTCTTTGGCCAACGACAAAGCTTATCCTTGGCTCCCTGCCTAAAAGCTAAAGATTTTGTTTCACAATGACGAGGAGATATGGCTATTGTTTTCTTTTGGTTAATCATCCTATCTATATATGTAGTTAAAGTTTTTCAGAGACATTCTATCTCATGGCCTTTAACAATTGATGTATTTTCTTTTATCACATCTATGCATTTCATATTGCTATTGTGCATTGATAGTCTTAAAAATCTCCGATTCTAGAAATCCCTTCTACATGATCTTTAGTTAATTCGTATCCTAGGTCCTTGACAATCCATTAACTGTATCTTAACAGTGTCTTGACACACTCTTCGTGGTCTCTGTTTTCTTCCTCCCCCCTCCATGTGTTCGTCTCCCCCCCCCCCCCCATCACTTTTTTGTCCATTACTTTTCAATACACGCTTAATCATCGCCATTCATTTGGACTTTGTATTCCGTTTTGTCTTTATATTCTTTATATAGAAGATTAATTAGGTTCCTGAAACTTGGTGTCTACGGATTTTCTGCAGCAATACATCCGATCCCTTCAGGTTTCACTTAAGGAGGAGTTGCTAAGACAAGCTCCTCTCTATGGATATGGCCTGGAAAATCTGTCAATGAAGGAACTAGAGATATTGTCAAGCATCCATGAAGATGGCCTGAGAAAGATCCATGCCATCCAACATCGTATAAGAAGTGATAGTGACAGCCTTCCCCCTTCTTCAAAACTTTGACGTTGATGTACGCTGCAGCCCCACCGCCCGTTGCTTCATTCAACCCAAAGAGATGTTGAGATGAACAACAATGGTATTAGTCAGTCATGTGCATTAACGGTAGATTGGGATCATATTTTTCTCTCTGGTTAGCCTCCTTTTGTTCTACCAGTCAAGCTCATTAATGCTTCAAGTTGCTTTTTTTTCTCATGTTGCTATATCCGTGCAGTTTACAATTGTAACTGACTAGCAGAACATTTTTTTTTTCTGTCAAAAAGTATGAAAATTTGAAAACCTAAGAAGACACTTTTTAAGGAAAGAGAATTAAACGAAAAGGTATCATTTGCTAACATCTTTCGTGATATACCACAAGTTGCATGCTTGGTTTCTTTTCTTTTTCTTTACAGTTATCACAAGGATCGGAATTCCGAACAAAGTGGAAGACTAGATACGGGCTTCAACACTGATTTTTAAGTTTCCAGGTATTTTACAGTTTCCAGGTATTTTACAAATTTATACCAGCATAAAAAGAGGAAAAGAGGATGCAGCAATAAATGAAAGAACCAACGCATTAAAGTCGGCAGCTTCGATTTACAAACCAATATCAATTATGTACAAATATTAACAGTAAGGCAATTTGACTGAATTATTAATTTAAACACAATTATGTGATAGGTTGATTTCCATAAGTACAGAATTTCTAGGGTGAAGAAAGGATTTGTGAAACTTACAGCAATCAGAAGATCAGTTGCCACCTGCCACATTGACGAAATCATCATCAGTGAGCCAATCATTTGACGACTCACCTTCAGAATCTTTATCTCGAGAATTTGATTTGCCTGCTTTCTGCAATCCACCACGAGTTTCTGGTCCCTTGTTCAGCTGAACCCAGTCATTGGAACCACTAGGTGAAGAAGTTTTGACATGCTCTGTCGATTTAGGCACTGATACTCTATTGGAAATATAATTATCATCATCTTCCAGATCACTGAACGAAACATCCTCTTCAGGTACCCGGTTTTTCTTGACACTCAAAGAACTTCCACTGGAAATATCTGCTTCTTCCAACCATTGCTCAGCCTTCTCTTCAACGGCAATCTCTGATCCTTCTACTGCATTTACAATTTCACTGAGCTTTTCCTCAGGGGAGACATTCTCTCGTTTTGTCTCACTAACCTTGCCACTTTCTTGAGATGCATCAGGACTACTACTTTCAATCTGTGCACTCTTATTGTTTTGCAGCTTCTGCAGAAGTGAATCTCTAGTTTCAACAACCTGCAACATAAGTAAACCTTCCATGAAAATGGTTTTGAATGCATAAAACAAAGCATGCTTTATTCCAGCCAGGCAGTGAACGTAAAACAGAAATTAGTTACAATGGAGCAAATAGAGAGAACACGTGCACATTGGAGATAAAAGAGAATATGCTACTGGAGAAAATGTTGTCAGAGTTGAATCTTAACCTCATTTATATATTTGCCAAATGCCCATAATGGATTTGATTATATTCTATTTTCTAGGTTCTGATGAATTTGCAACTGAGTAGTCCCTACTAACTTGGTAAAGACCAACTTAGTCATTGCCTTATGATTAAAGCAAGAGAGTAGAACCATCAATTTCTCGGGATTCACAACATTTATATACTAGAAAAGAAGTGAATTCCATACTACATTTAAAATCCTAACCTCAATGCTCTCCCCAAAGAAAAAATTCAGCAAGTCTAGGACCACTGCTTGTTTCACCACTAAGGTCCAGCCAAGAATACCTATTCTTTGTTCCGATCTTTCTACCAAATTTAACAGTCTCTCAGCTCTGATTGCTGATGCCTCAAACATTACAGGTTTTTCACTATGAGGTGGGGGAGAAACACAAAGAAGAACCACTTCTTAGGGGAATGACAAATAGAATGGTGTTCGGGAGGGTGTGATTTGCTGCAGAAGTTGCAGATCATAGATTATGCAGGTAGTGGGCCCATTTCATTGAGTTTTCAGCAGGACACTCTAGGAGTTGCAAAGATCATCATAAAGCTTTCAAAGTAGTAGCAAGCATATGTATAGACATTACTGACATATATACAGATAGAAAATAATTAGTACAAGAGGAACCCAATATTTAATGCATTTCACTATGTATAGAGGAATAATTAATTGATCAAACAACATCAGGCTATTAGCTCTTTCCGGCTACAAGAACAAGCAATATGTTTCTTAAATAAAGCAAACATGTAAGAAAAAGTAAAGTTGACTAATTAATAATGCAAAGGAATATAAAAAGTGTTTATAGTATTACTCCTACATCTTTTTTTAGCCAAATTTATTCCTACACCAAATGCATGTGTTTTGATGCAGAAAGGAAAATAAACGGCAAATAAGTACATTTATCGATGAATTAAGGGAAGCAGATGATGATATGGTCATTCTTGATCAGTTCATATTATTTCTACGCACTATTATGCATGCAAGTACAATTCATTAAAACAACAGAAAGATATTAATACTCTTGCCTCAGGGGTTGCGAGAAGCTCAAAATCATGGTCATTCAGTCTTGGAAGCAACAATATGAAATATATCATCCAAAATCTTTCATCTCCAATGTTATGCTGAAGGTTAACTTTAAGAGCTTCAAAACTTGGGACTAGATGTTCAATATTTTCAGCATGCTCTTTCTGAGTCTCAGACATTTTGAAATCTGCATTAATAAATCATTATTTTGTTAAGGTATAAAATTCCATTCATTTTCATGGAGAATTGGAAAAAGAGAAAAGAAGAAGCTAAAGGGTTAGTTCTCTTCAAGTGTCCTCATATAATATGCTACTATAACACTAAGTCTATGGTCCAAATTAGCGAACCTTAATCTCATGAGTGCCCAAAAATCCGAAATTCCCATTTGAAAGCCAAACATACACGAGCCAATTCAACCACCCAATAAGAGTCAATAACATTTGTCCACCCTTAAACAACTCAATCAGATATACATACACACTCACCATATACAAAGTTCACCTAATAACAATGCATATCAAAGCAAAAGTCATTGCTTGCCTATGCACATCTGCTCTAATGACATTTACTAATCCTACAGGATATTATAAGAGAAAAACCATATTAAGCAACACCACAAACAGTGCATAAAAATTCCCCTTTAATAATGGAAATCTCTAGGTCTAGTGTTCCACAATTTCACAAAAGTTTAGCTATTGTAAATGAAGGAGGAAGTGCCTCAAATAAAAGCAAATAAGCCTAATATTTTCAGCATTTGATCTTGCTTGCTACTATAACAGATAATATATATGATTTTGTTAATACTTTGGAGAATTAATTAAAATCCCTAAACTTAAAACCTAACTTTGGTGTTAATAGCATTTAAGGAAAAATGCAACAAGTTTGAAATAAGAATTTCAAAGCAAAAAAGTAATGATACCGTTATTTAGTGAGAGAGGAAAATCAATCCAGAACTCTGGGCGGTTGGAAATTTCTGTAACAAACTCAACCACCTCTTCCGTAATTCCAGGAACTCCATCATCGTCATCATCATCTTCATCTTCATCATGATCAGCATGATCATCATTATTTGGGAACTGCAAGAAACTCGAAGCGAATCTGGAGATCTCCGTCACCGCTTTGTTACTTGACAACAACGAAAGCCCGCTCTTGAAGCTTCCTCCGATCTCCGCCAAATCGTTGCGGATCCCCACTAGCGACGGCTGCTCTTCCTCTTCTTCTGCTTCTTCTTCTTCTTCTTGTTGCTGGGTGGCTATACCGGAAGGCGGGGAAGAGGGAGGTGGTGCTAAGAAGGCAGCGACGCCGCGTAGTTGGCGGCCGATAGTCTCCCCAAGAACGGAAAGATCTTCCTTGACGCCGCCGCTTCGGTTGGTGGGACTGTGATCGGGTGAAGACGTGGGCGAATCAGAAACGTCGGATTGGAGAGACTTCAACAGCCAAGACATTATGGAATATTAGTATTAGTATTAGTATTAGTATTATTTGTTTTTGGTTTTAGGTAAAACTTGAGAGAAAAAATAGCATGGAGTTGTTGTTCTTTCAGTCTTCACTTTTCTGTTGGCAATTTCTGCAAAATTTGTATTGTTCTGTAGAATAGTAAAATTAAAAAATATATATATTAAGAAGAGCTTGGCGGTGGCGACGGCTGTGATAGAGTTGGTTGGCTGAGGGGCTGTGATGTATTATCTAACCATTGTTGTTTGGTAAAAGTATATGGATTTGGATTTTGGAGAGGTTTTTAACTTGTTTCTTCTTTCGCTCTGCTTTTGGATATACTTAGGTCGCTCGTTTTAGCAGTTAACACCTGCTCCACACGTCACCGTTTCTCACCCTTCTAGACTTCCTTTTAGATTCTCTTTTTTCAAGAACTTCAAAACAAAATCCATGGCACCACTTCCAAATCGGCAAAATAAATAAATAAATAAAATAAAGTAATGCTATTTGTATTCTAAAATTTTTTAATATATCTCAAAAAATTAATTTTTAAAAAAATTATTTAAATATTCGTTAATTAATTTTTTTGGTCTTTCATACTCATTTTTGATAAATTTTTAAAAATTCATTTAGAAAACTTTTTTAATATATTAAAAATTTATTTTCAAAAACTTCTTTCTTATATCAAAAATTGTATTTCAAAAAAACATTATAATTATCTGAAAATACATTTTTAAAAAATATTATATCTAAAAATCAATTTTGTGAAGTAATTATTTACTTTTTTTATTATAATCTTTTTATTAATGTCTGGCATAAAATATTAGATATCTCTTATTACGATATCGAAATAATTTCCTAATAATTTTCCTTAAATATAATTTGTTTAAATCTTATAGTAAAAACTTTTAAACTTTCAATCGTACTTTCTATTGAATAATGTAGGCAACAAATTTTTCAATTCTAACAAATGTAGATTTGAGAGAAATTGCAAAGAAGAATTCATGCAAGTGATTATTGGACCATGTGCAATAAAACAGTTACGTTCTATTGCATATGATATAACAGTCTCTTCACAATTCTTCTCAAATATATATTTGTTATAATTATAAAAATATTGTAAATATTATTAAACAGACAATACCTATTGATTGAAAGATTAAATGTTCTTATTGTTGGATTTATTAGTTAATTGATAACATTATCAATATCAATATTTCATAAGGTGTCAAGTTATTATGTACCAAAAATTTATTTTCGAAAGTTTTTAAAAATTTCAAAAATAAATGTCTGAAAATTATTAAGAAATTTTGAAAATACACTTTTTAAAATTTTTAAAAATTTTTCAAAAATAAATATCTAAAAACCTTTAAAGGATTCCAAAAATAAATTTTCAAAAGTTTTTGAACAATTTCAAACATTCATTTTCGAAAATATTTAACAAAATGTTTGAATCACAATTTAAATCATACCTTAAAACTTAAAATTCTAAATCTTTTAAAACTAAAAACAAAACTAAACGAAAAAATTAAAAAAATATAATTTACATCTAATTCTAAATTATTTAACATCAAATGGATAATTGAGGCTTAATTTGGAGTTTAATTCTTTAAAGGATTAGGTTTTCGATTTAAAAAGATGAAGTGCAAGGAGATGAGGTGCTTGAATTTTTTTAATAAATTTATACTATAGATTTGAGATATGTCAAATAAAAAATTAGTTGTTAATAATAATGGGTACGAAGAAAACAACTTGATATCCAAATAATACCACTCTAAAAAAAAAACCAATTTAGAATTAAGAAGATTTAGCGTTGAAAACACCTTGACAATAATAAAATGCTGGACTTGGTTCCCGTGATAAAAATTAATAACTTCAAATACATTAAAAAAAAAAAAAAAAGGAAACACGTTGACAATTTGTCAACAATGAAAATATTGAATTGTTTGGTGATATATATTTTGATATACCATTTGTATAATTATTTGAAGTGGAGATGTGTGTCAATCGCTATCATTTTACATTCAAAAATGAATTCCAATCAATTTTAAATTAAAAAGACCTACATAACGTCCATTTCATCAATAATTAGTAGCCTGAATTTCAATATAAGCCTCCCTAAAAACTTTCTCATATTTTCCTTTCGCATTTAATGACCATTTCAAGACATTTTCTCCTTTTTCTTTTTGTTTCATTAATTTCAATTTCAATCCAATAAATATATGGCAATGCTGATTAATAACGATTTAAAAGCATTTGGTTAAAATTATAGTTATATGTTTTAAATTTTGGGTTTCCATTGTGAATATTCACCATGCTTTTGAGATATTGGGGAGGATGAGGGCAGAGAAACAATTCTCTCCAAAAATCAAATAAATTGGAAGTTCTTTGAAACTGAAGTTCTTGGACGTACGGTCCTTTGCTCTTTCTATGCCTTCAATTCAACACACGTAACACAAAGAGTGGACCACATTTGGTAGAATGGGATTGCCTACCTGCTCCTACAATAATAGATATCACAGTCGGTGGATATCAAGCTGCAGCTGTGATTTTTGTTGATGTTCAACACACAAAAAACAAAAGAAATTTTGGGAAGCAATTGACAAATCAGGCCATCTTCGGTTGATGGGGAGAGACAGCTGCCTTCACTGGCTTCATACATAAGTAAATGCAAATCAACATTTCCTTACCTCCCAAGTTACAGGGACTCATAAATGTTAGTACCTAAAAATTACTCTACCTTCTTTTGATGGTCATAGACAAACAAAAGCTCAACTAATTAACAACCAAGAGCCAGAAATTTCAAACTCGTGCCTCCTCATTATATAAGTGTGTGGGAACAGTTGAAAATATTACAAATCATTTCTATTATCTACACTTTTAAAATGAACAAACTGAAAAAGAAGGGATAGTCCTGAAAGAAAACAGGATGAAAGCTTCTGCTTCAGAATCGATGTGTCAACAGGTTTTAAAAAAAATTACCAGTCTACAAGCATTATTACCAACCTTCATCAATGAAAATAATCAATAACAAAATGCTCTCTCTCTCTCTCTCTCTCTCTCTCTCTCTCTCTCTCACTAATTATTTAACAAAGAATCTTAATCTAGCTAACTACTGCACAGTCGCAACATATGGTACACAATTTCCTATTCTTCAAGCATATTCCATGCTCAAAATTCACATGTTCTTCGTGCAATGCATCTATATAAGGCCTGTATATGGATTGTACGCTTGAACAGGCATACCTGAGCTGTAAGGGTGGACACTGGCTCCATAAGGATTGCCAAAAGGATTTGAAGGCTGCTGTTGTGGGTCCATCATCATCATCATTTGCTGCTGCTGTTGCTGCTGCAACATAAAAGCCTGCTGCTGATTGGCCATTGCCACCATCTGGATTGAGGGTGGAGCAGCAACCATGTTTGACGCATTAAAGGGGTCATGCACTGGTTGTTGCATCATAGCACCAGACATAGGAGCTGGTTCCCATGGATTATAGCTAACATTCTCGTTGCTTCTTCTGATTGCATCGTCATACAGGCTATCCAGTGTAAGCTTGTCAAGCCCTCCAGCCTTTCAATTCATACAATTAAAATAGCATCAGTGAGACATGCATGTATATGTTATGTTACCTATATATGAGGGAACACACATGTTTGTCATCCTTGACAAAGCCATTACAGTGTAATATGCGACAGCCTTGCAGTATAGCATGCAATTTGAAAGGTTCAAGAGGAGAGACAACGAAAGTAAAAGTACCAGTTTGCTAGCAGCAGTGGCACTGTCATTTGAGCTTGGAGCAGTGACAAGTGCCAATTCCCAGCCTGTAGTACCATTTGCTTGAACAGGAGCAGCAGCAGAAGTTGTTTGCTCAGCTGGAACACCACCATGGAAACACAAACACAATTTCCCAACAAGAAATAAATCATTGAAGCAGAGTTGATCCAATTTAAAACAACCCAAGAGAAATTGCTTAGGAACTTATAAATTCAAAGTTGTAAACAAATTTGAAACTATTCAAATTTGTTTTATGTGGTTAAAACCAGTAGAAAAGCGAGTTATTGAAGTTTCGTGCTGTCTATCATTGAATTACTGAAGAGGACTCAAACTCACCAACAGGAACAATAGCCAATGCCAAGGCATTCTTCTCATCTAATTCAGAAGCAACTGGGACAGGATCATTTAAACTCTAGCAACAAAAAGAAGGGCTCATAATGAAAAAGTCCAGGTTAACTGCTAAGTTCTCATATAACAATATAGTAGGTAACAAGAACAAAAAGAGACTACAAAATTACCAACAAATCAGGCGGTTCAACAATAGACTCTTCGACTTTCTCCACTTTTTCTGGTTCAGGTGGAGGAGGTGACGGTGATCGTTTCTTCTGCACCTCTTGGGTTTTCTTGTACTCGATGGCCAACACTTCCTTGGGTTTGTCAGCCTGCTTGTTCAAAAATAAAATGTGTGGCAATCATTGCAAACTTTTGTAAGATTAACAGAAAGTAGTAAAATTCAAAACAGGACTTTTATAAACAATTACAAGAACATATATCACAGAGATGGTAATAGAATATTATATATGAATAATAACTCAATGGATGGAACAACAATGAACATTGTGTTGATCCTTATACTTTATACTAATCTTAGTTCAACTAAATATAATTGTCTATATCTGCACAAATGGGTGAATCATCGTTCATTTAAAGAAAATGAGCAAACACCACTCTCTCAACTTACTTTGCCAACAAAAAACTTAAAACCATATTGCTATATTTTCCACAAGCCATTCAAATAAAACTATTTTTATAAAATTCATAAGCTAAAAAGGTTGAGGTTTACAAACATAAATACATACGTATATTATGTCTAATTGCATGCATGCAAAGGCATAGAAATATATACAAATTAAAATATCCTCCAGTTCAAACCAAAATCAATTTCCAAGAGAATTTCTAGACCTGATCTTTGCGCACTGTTGAAGCCCGAGGAGCTTCTCTTACATACTCTTCCATTGCTTGTAGAAATGATGCTGGGGGCTTCAACACAAATGCCAAAAGAAAATTAGTTTTAAAATAAAAAAACTCACGAGAATTCAAGGAAAAGCAAATCCATTTCAGAAAGCACCAAAGTTGGAGAATCCTAACCTGCTCTATCTTAATGAACCTTTCTCCACGCCCAACATCAAGACTTTTACATATTTCATAAAATTCTGAAAGCCTCTCTGCCTGCAAATACACAGTGTTAAATTCCCGCAGAGTTTGAAATCCTCTTCATTTACACTAGGAGACAATATTAGCAATACTGGAAAAGCAACTTACCTGTTGCCCAGATCTCCTGTATATATCCAGAGCCCTCATAGCATCAGGACGTTGCATCTCAAAGAACTGTCATTGTTCAGAGCATCATATATACATAATTCACTGAATAGAAAAGCATCTTATTTAGAAAGTTAATACCACAGCTTACCTTGTCTACGAGATTGACTGTACCATTACTTATAGCTTGATAAATTTTGACACTTTCAGAAGCAACCTGTTTGAAATGACAAAAGGACAAGACAAGAGAAGGTCATTTCCAATTAAACTCTACAAATAAGGAGAGCATAGACGGGTAGTATGTTTAGAAATTAACATACCATTGAAAGTGCCAACTGGATCACAAAATTATGAACAGCTGCACCTTGTGGCTGCACAGAAATTCCATTAATATTCCCACTAAAATAAAGGGAACAAAAAACGGAAGATTTTGTAGAACATGTGGTACAAAGAGATATACAACTCACACGACCAGAAACCATTTTCCATGCCATATCCATGTATATCATAACAAGAGGCATTAAATACTTACTTGACAGCCAAGAACACGAAACAGAAGCTGTTGCAAAGCTGGCAACTGCTCAAGTAACTCTGCAGTGTCCAAATCTTTGGTTCTCTGCAGGAAGATTTAAATCTATGAATTCTCCAGATAGTTCAGTTTCAATAAAACATAAAAAGCCTGTAATAGACATAGTTACTATTCTAACAATAGTAAGACAAAGACAAGGTCCTCGCAAGGTAGTTTTATTTATTTAAACTGAAAGCCCATGGTTATAGATGAGCATGCATGCTTCCAGGCACTAAAAACTATAGGACGGAGGTTTCAAAACCTAAAGCAGTTTTTGATAATGATGGTTTAAAAACCATATATGGTGCCATGAAATGAAGCATCACAAAAGTAGATTATTCAAGAGTTAACTTGGAGAGACATCACTAATTTATTTAAATGGAAAAATAGAGTTCTAACTATCAGAATTCTCCATGAGAGCAATTTCACACAACGAAAAATCCCAATCTTTGTCAATGAACTTGATTCATCAATTATCCTTCACCCTTACTTTCTTTCCCCTTTTTTTGGTATCATACAAAAATTTGAAACTCTATGCAAATGCCATACCAAATACTACCTATGATGTTGCAGAAAATTCATTAAAAAATGGTATCCAAATGCCTCTCAAATAAAATCTGAAAGAGAAAAAATCAAGAAGTGTAGATCAAGAATAAAGATTATGTATAAAACATAAGCTTCTTACTGGGCGGTCCGTCTCAATATCATATTTCAAGACACGGAAACATTCCAGCCTCTCCTCCAAGAACAAGGCATAAGTGCGAACCCAGGCAGAATAATCCCATGCTGCACAGCATATGGTTAAGGATTTCATAAACAAGGAACATCATTTTTTCTGAAAATTAATAGCATGGATTATCAGAAGATAAGATAAGGTACCATTTGGGCTGGAATCATCCTTGAAATGAGACATGTTAAGCATATGGCTTCTACTTCTGCCATAGTTAATGAGTTCTTCATGAAAAGTAGGGTCCACCTCTCTCAGAGCACGATGAATGACTATTAAAGTTTTCAATGCAACCTAAATGCCAAACAAACATTCAGTCAACCAAAATTTGGCAACACCCATTAATTACAGTATAATTGTTAATGTTTACAGATATTAGGTTCCCAATTAAACTAATAAATCAGCATTGAAGCTAAACAATTATTCTTCATATTCAAGTCACCATCAAGTTAACACAGAATCTATAAATCCATTAACAAATCATCGCTCTGATGTTCTCACTCTCAGTATTCACAATGATAACCTATCATAAATCCCAGTTTTGAAAGTACAACTCCCATAATAAAAGATGTAGCTGAAACTTGCAAATGAAATAATCTTAATTACAGTATATTTGTAATCTGGCATACTATAGAACCAAAATTTTCACTTGTCAGTATTTTCTTCTTTAAAATAGTAAAGGCATTGACCATGGAAAACATATTAAAAAAATAAAAGACTATGAACTGTCAAAGAAGGAACTATTCAAACTAAAATCCATCTTAATATAGATTCTATCAGAATTAGATTTAATAGTCTATAAGTTAGGAAACATGCAGAAGATGATATATTTCTAATCAAGCACAAAATCTACTCAGATTCTTGAGAACTAAAAGCTTCAGTTGTCTTCAGTTTCTTTTCAGCATAAGTAAAATTTCGCATTTAAAATCTTATGCGTTATAACATGATGAAAAAGATAATGAATCAGACACAGAGTCTCGGTTCCTATCATTTGTTCAATAATGACAGTCATAGATACTTTTAAAGATTTTTTAAAGCTTACAGAAAATATTAATATATATATATATAACAAAAACCCAAGCCGTTAATCAATAATTTCTCTGTGAAAGTATAGCCAGAATTTTGTTTTTGCAGTAACACATTTAACTCATTGCACATCCCTATCTTCAGTAATCCCATCACAATATGTTATTAGCAATTTTAACATACCGCCCAATTATGTGTCCTTGATAACCTCCTTGCAAGAGCATGGATGCAATAGGCAACATCAGCCCGAGGCCTAGTTGCTGAAATGGCAGCGAAAATTGCTGTGGAAAGGGTAAAAAACAGGTCTTATATATAACTCATCCATAAAGTGCTCTCCCTATGGGCAGATCAAATCTCAAAATAAATACTACTATTACCATCTACCTTGGGAGGGAATAAAAACTTAGAAAAGACAATCCAGTACACACCTCTAATGTGTTTTTCCTTTGCAGGACGTTCGTAATGATTTGTGGCCTTGACTATAGCAATATCCAATTCCTGCAAAATACAAAAATGCATAAAAAATAAGGATCATCAACATCCATATTTGATATAACCATCTCGATGGTTATTATTATACACAGATAAATCCACCTTATAATCACTATTGACTTTAGCCAATGAAACGGTGGTGGTATCTTTGATGGCTCCAAGTGCTTTCCTCAAGCTCTTCTGCGTGCCCCCGCCAGACATTCTCTCTCCCTCTCAATCACAAAATTCTAAACAAAAAACATCATTTAAACAACATTACTCTCCTTTATATAAACTTCAATTTTCCTAGAACTATACAACAAAATTCATCTTTGAACATCAAAGATAAATATTACTTCCCTGAACTCATTAAAAACAAAATCCTTAACCTCAAATCTTGAAGTTTGCAGAAAACCAATTAAGATCTAATTAAACAATAATTCATAATTACCTACATTAATCCAATAAGCACTCTTAACTCTCGTTAGCACATTTGAGAATTCCCATCAGAAACAAACAGACACACAAACTCAACGCAGAAGAAAACGGCAGTAATCAAAATGAAAATTAAGAAATTTAAACAAATTCCTGCAAAATTTCCTTTTGATGCCATGAAATGAAACCATTTGCACAATAAAAACACACAATCAAAACCAAACTAAAGATTAAAATAACAAAGAAAGCAAAAGAAGAAACCCCATCAAAACGAAAATGAAGCCGAAAAACTTCAAACTTCAATCAAACAAAAAAACCCACCTTTGACTTGCCACCTAATAGAAAAAAAGATCTAACCAAATAAAAATGAAAAAAAAAATCAACAATCCTAGAATTATGTTAATCTTCAATATGGATATTGAAGAAATGAGAAATCAAACAGCTTAAAAACGTTTTACCTGATGCTGAATCAGAGAGAGAGAGAAATTGGTCGGTGGAGTTATGGTCTTTTAGAGAGAGCAAAGAAAAGTCCAACAAATAATGAGCTTTTTGAGTTCTGGTGTGGGTTGTTGGGGGCAGTCGGCGACGCTATTTTTTTTCCTTTTTAATTTTTTTTTTATTTTATATTTATTTTTGTAAATTGCAAATATTTAAATCTTTTTTTTTTCTTCTAGATTTTGAGTTTCTCTCTTTCTATTTGTTAGAATACGGCCTTGTAAGAACTTGTACTGTGAATTTGGTGAGCCAAATAATGAGGGATTTTGTTACTCTGCGTTCGCTCTCATTCTCATGTGCTGCGCCTGTTTCCCATTTTTGTTTCATTTTCTTGTAATGATTGCAACAATTATTCTTAGTTTTAATATATTTTATCATCCCTTTGGAATTATATTTATAATTTGAACTCAAACTCTTACCTTACTTATCAAGTTAAATCTAAAAAAAAAACTTATATTATTTTAATTTAAATATTTTAATCAAAATTTTTTAATTTTGATTTTAAATATTTGATTAAATTAAATTTTAACAAATGTATATGTGAAAACTCCTTATAAAATTAAATTGTTTTGACATTTATATTAATCATAAAGGTTTTAAAAAACTTTAATATCACAAAAAATTAAATAAACAATTTTGAATTTATCTTTAATGGAATAATAATCTTGAGAAATCAAATATATTAAATAGCTTTATCTAGTGAGATTAACATAGTTATTTTATCAAAACATTTTACTCCATAATATATTTATATATCCTTACATAAAAAGAAGTTTGATTCAAGTGGCTTTCTCTTAAAATTAAAAAAATAATAATAATTGACTTAGAATAAGCATTAAAGGTGGTTTGCTTGTGGTGGTGGTGGTGGTAAAAAGATGGATTTTTTTTTTGCAAAAAAAATGGATTTTCTTTCCTTATCAACAAAAAAAATATCTTTATGACAAATATTTTGAGATAAAATCATAAATATATTTTTAAGATTGTCAAAAAATGAGATTTAAAAAATTTTTGGAGATATCAATAATTGTATTATAAAAAATAAAAATATTGAATATAGATTTTTTATTGAGATTCTTGTTTCCTAAGGATGATGGGAAAAAAATGATGTAAAATCCACTAAATACTTTTCTTTCTTTAGTATGTAGTGGATTTTTGTTGGTGGATTTCTTTTATGACCAAAGGAGAGTGTGGTGAGCCATAGTTGTGTTTTAGAGCAAGAAGTCGCTTTGAAGCAAGCAAAACTAATGCTGCCAGCTTGGTGAAAGACACCAGTTTTGAAATTTTAATCTAAAATTATACCCTTGCTTTTTTATGTTATTTGCAAAATTGACCTTATTATTTTCAGCTAAACTTTTAGTTCAAGATGATTGGACCCACCTTACTCATGCACGTGTTTAGTTCAAGATGAAAGATGTGAACGCTAATTGAGAACCGGGTTCGAAAAAATTAAAATATAAAAAGATATGCATGTTTATTAGATTTTTAGAGATGGTGAATTTGATAATATTTAAAATTATAATTTTTTGGTTAAATGAATTAATTAGATAAATATTGAAGATTAATCATAGGTTTAAAATTAAAAAAAAATGTTAACTTTCAACTTTGAAACAATAATAAAACTATTTGTTTTCAATTGCTTTATTTTTTTTTGTCTTAAATTTAGCTTTTAAGAAAAAATCTATTAAATATTTTTTTAGTAGGAATCTATTTACATTTGTACAAGTTTTACTCTTTTTTATCATTAAATCTAAATTAAATTTACAATTAATTTAGATTAAAATAATATTTTTAATTTTAATAATATTGATCTAAAAATTTTAAAAAAATAAAACTTACCCAAATATAAATGAATCTCTCGTATTCTTTCTTTTGTATTGAAATTTAAAAAAAAAAATTAGGATAGAGTTTATCTTTTTTATATTAGTATTTGTTCTACACGCAAATATTTATATATTTTAATAACTATTATATAGATAAAATATAGTTACAATTTAGAATATAATGAACAACAAATTATTGGGAAAAAAAGAATAACAAATTCTGAATCAAGTAAATATTTTTTTAATTAAAGTGATAAATATTTATTTTTTTCTCTTCATTTATTAACCTTACCCATACTTTTATCACGTTTTTATTAAGTCCTAATTATAAAAGTAATGACTAATATTCTCACACACAACAAAAAACGTAAAATCATCAACAAATATTATTTCTTCATAATTTTGATAATAAACTAACCTCTAGAATTAGAGGACATATTGAAAAAAAAATTCAATCTTCCCTTTTAATCATTTTCACAATTAAAAGTTTACTTTGTAACATGATAAAAAAAATTATCGTCATATTTACTTGCATTTTATAATTAAATTTTTAAAAATTTGATCATAAAATCAAATTACAATAGAATAAAATTTTATCTCACATTACCAACTAAATTTTATACACAAAGATTCTGCGCCTTATTTCATCCCTTGCAATAAATGAATAAAATTTTTATAAAAGGTCTTGAAATACTTGATTTGGAACATTTATCCAATCCAAATTAAAAGAATTGATTATACTTTTATAATTGTAGAGCACAAGCTTTATCTTTATTTAAAAAAATATTATTCTTTATAAGATTTTGAGTAAAACATGCTTCAATTTCAACCTACTTGTAGTTAGAGCAACATTTCTCTGAATAGTACAATGAAAATAAATATTAATCTTTTTCCCAAAAAAGGGCATGATAAACGAAAACAAATTACCTATAGAATTAATATTAAGAAATAAGAATTGCCATAAATGAGAAAATTAAAACCAATTATTCGGTGTCGTGAGCTGGAAATTAAAGCAGATGCCACGTGGAAACCAGAGAGAATTCTTAAAAGTAGCTGTTAATCAAAAGACGATCGTATCCTCCACTTCCAAGACAAGAAGAAAACAAAGGAATAAACTGGGAAAGAATCCCAGAAATTCGGCAAAATTGAAGGGCAAGATTTGTCTTTTAGAAAATTGTCCTGATTGTAATAAACAAAAACAAAAAACAGAGTGCACCCCACTGACAACCTGGGTCCTGGAGTTCAACTTCCTCTTCATGTCACAACGGATACTGGTTGGGTGGGCTCCACAAAAATTTCCCTAAAATTTCCACCTTTCGAATCTAAATTTCCAAACCGTCCGATTACTATTTTAGGACTTAAAAGGGATTTGTTTTGTTAATTGGGAGTTCCGGCATCTGCTGGACAAAACTGATCGTATATTTGCATTTCTTTAGATGAAAGAAATGAAATTTTGTCCACAAAGAATCCAATTTGCAAGAGATGCATTCTTTTACAAAAATAAAATAGAAGCTCAAAGAATTTCTTTTATACCAATTATTAGAGAACATGTACATCAAATCATGATTCATAGATTTCAAGCTTAGATCTCACACTTAAAATTTTAAGTTACTATAGTTTTTAATTAATTTTAAAATTTTAAATATGTAATTTATTTGTTATATAAAATTAAATTTTTAACACTTAAATTAACAATATAAAAATCATATCAAAGTGTGTCAAATGTAACAAATTATTCACTTATATATATAAATATAAAATACATCTATAATAAAATTTTTAAATTTTACAAGTAAAATTAGAAGAGTTATATAAAAATATATATATATTTATATAATCATAGAAGGGTTATGGAAACGACCTTTCTCTAAGTATTTTTTATTCCATTGGTCTGTCAAAGTGTCATAAATGACAAATCCCCTGCATTTTTGAACTAAAGGAGCAATGAAGTACCAACATGCCGACAAGAATATAATATTGTGAATCCTGATCATCCACCAAATATGAATATCAGCCGGTCCGCTCAACACATCACTTACTTTCCGTCAGAATTATTGAGCACTATGGGCCTTAATAGCAACCTTTTTGATGCAATTTGCTTACTAGATAGAAGAATAGCAAGCGTTAAGAAAAACAAATTGAAAAAGAGACTTAAAAAATGGGTTGGGAAGCCATATTTGATGACAGAAGTCAAATAACTTTGAATCGAAGAAATCATTAGTGCTGAATTTGACAGAAAAGCGGAAAATAAATAAAATGTTGGTTTGAGTTGAAAATACCATTCCTTTCATGATATGGACGGTTGCCCAACTTTCCGACTACATGCATTTATTTTCCTTCATTGTAATGCACAATCCTCATTTTGTTTTCAGATACATCCCTTTGTAATATACAAAATCAGAGGAAAAGAAAGGATGGGTGGGTAGTTATTATTATTTTTTTTTTTGCTCTTATTTTCCAATTATAATACTATTATTATAACAAACAATTAAGAACACTGATTTAAAACATGCTAATATTACAATTGCTACACAGGACTCAAATGCCTCTTAAGCTTGTATAAATGTTTCAAAATTGGTAGAGATCATCAAAAGAAACCTTCAAGATCTCCTGACAACAGCAGTGGCAAAGAATGGATGATGGTTGAACTCAAAAGAAACCTTAAGTGATGGGTCAAGAGCTCCTAACCGACAAATGAGATTTAGAGCAACGCTGTTGTGCTCTGCAACCAGCTCTAGTCTTCGGAGTTCAGCCAATCTGTCTGGATCATTGGAAAAACTATTCTTGACCTCCTTTGCAATCCGCTGAGCATCCTTGAAGTAATTATACATAACTAGTGTCTGGATAGAAAGTAACTCAGTTATGTTTTGAATTAGAGAAGATTTGAAATCCAATGCATGAAATATAAGGGGAAACAGAACCACGGGTGGTTGGGGGTTTGGGGGGAGTGTTGATGGGGCAGAGATCTTTATCAAATACTCACAGAAAAGCGAGCATGAGTTGTTGATTCCTTGAATGATGGGTACGAATTGTGATCAGGAATGCAAGCTCTTTGTAAAAGCTCAAAATGCTGAAAGAATTTCTGGATAGAAGTTAACATGTGAGAACATAAGATGATGCAGTTAGCGAAAATAGCTACAAGAGTATGATAGAACACATTCTCAAGGTAATAAGCTGAAACCATTCTAATTCAAAGTCTTCTAGAAAAATATATGGCTTAAGGCAGTTAATCAGTCCAAAACTGAAATATCAGGTAATGCCCACATGGTTTACATCTAATAATCTTTTTTAATATATGTGCATGCATATGTGTGCGAGCACCCATGCATGTGTGCATTTAGGGAGGAAACTTGATTCTTCACCTCCTGCTCGGTATTAAAGGGCCTTGGACTCTGTAAGATCATGACTTCATTCCTCAAAGCAGCAAGCATCTGGAAAGAGACCGAACAGATTAATAGAGAGCATGAGTGGACAATATTTAAGCAAAACATTCAAATGAGAGATGGGAAGCATCTGCTGGTTATATATACATGTTCAAGACAATTTTAAATTAAACTAATTTCTTTTCAAAGATCTGTAGTTTAGACCAAAATGACAATAATACAAAACACAGGTCTAGACAGGAAAATTGTTTCCACTCACAAGTCACAATCAGGGTAAAGCATGGAAATTAAATAAAAAAAGCACTGTTACCATTGTAAGTCCTTCAGCAAGACATATATAGCATTGAAGGAACAAGACCACTGGTGGTATCCGAGATTCCCTAGCCAAATCCTTAGGAGAGTCCCTTCTCTTCTTTCCCTTTCTTTTACCTGATCATATACATAAAATCAATTTATAAGCTTGGTCATTGCTTGAGATACAGAAACAAAGATATGCAGATCATAGAAAGAAAAAAAAAAAAACCATATAACCAGATTTCAGACTTATCAATCGATATATATATTTATATATACATGAGAAAATTGAACAAATCTACATGTGCCTTATAGACAATCGCAAAGCAAAGAAAGGGTACCAAGGAACAGTTACCAGTGTCATAGCTGACAGACATCTTAAGATGAGTTTTCTCTGCAAGCTTGCTTAAGACAGCATATGAATACCAATATACCATGCAGTATTCGCTGGCAGAATAGAGTTCCAATTCAAAACCCAACATGAGAAATCGACAAGCGATCCAGTACGTTTGCTCTTCCACCCAAATGAGGATATGTTGGAATATTTTCATGCACATATTCTGGAAAACCAAGTAAATTTTTGTCAAACTTTTGGTGTTATGTGGAAAATAGAAGCTTGAGGAGGTGACAGAAGGAAATTGATAATAAGTGTCCCACTAATAATCCAATGGCAACGTGGAACAGACGAACGCAAATAATGAAACTCAAAACGATTGATGTCTTATATTCCTTTGTCCTTGCAGGCAAATCTGCTCCTGCTTCCTTATGCCAAGCAGAGATTATTCATGCTAAGACTTTTGCTCACACTGAAAAAATTAATGGTTAATTTATTTGTCTTTTTGAATAATAAAATTTAAAAAAGAGGCCTTTCTTTAACAATCCTTAACAAAGGAGTGTTTCTTAAACAATACTTCTTCTCAGATATTAAGTTTCAAATACTAAATTTAGGTTCATTATTGTTATTAACCTTCAACTCTTGCTCCAGAAATCAAAGAAAAAAAAATATATGTTGATGTAAAGCCTACAATCTATTTCATTGTAGAAGTTCTAAAGCATGAACTTTGCTAAAATTTACCCCCACACTAATCAAGACCAACCTATCAACTTAACAAATATTAAGGGTGTATTTATCTGTCTTCTTTGACTAGAGAAATTTTTAAAAAGAGGTCTTTCTCTTAGAATACTTTTAAAAAGAGTGTTTCTTAAATAATACTTCTTCCCAGATATTAAGTTTCAAATATTAAATTTAGGTTCATTATTGTTATCAACCTTCAACTCTTGCTCAAGAAATCAAAGAAAAAGAAAATGTTGATGAAAAGCCTACAATTTATTTCATTGTGGAAGTTCTTAACTTTGCTAAATGTTACCCCCACTTATAATCGAGACCAAACTATCAACTTAACATATCTATTCTCTGTGTGCAAGACCTGCTTAGTGACAAAGATGTTGATTAATCATGCTTAGTGGCTCTTTTACGTTGTAATTTCATGGATGTTAAGCTTTTCCTAGAGAAATACAAAATTGTTGTTAATGGTTGCATTTTCTCTCACTAAAATATCTCAAAGTAGTTACCCTGGACGTCCCAATTTTTTAAACCAAGTACTACATTAGAGTCATATATCAAATCTGTAAGACAACTCAGTGCTACACTTGTAGCCAAATTTCACATTCAATTACAATTTTTTAGGGATTATCTCCAGCAAAGGTCCTTCAAGGTTTAAGAGATTACTTTGCAGAAAGAAGACTTACAGAAAAGTGACAATTCTAATGCATTAGAATGCATTAATTTTACTATTTATTTGATAACTAGTGGTTATGTTAATCATAAATCATAAAAAAGAAAGAAAGAAAAGAAAGAGCAACACACCTCATCATTTGAACTGCTTAAGACTTCTCCAAACTCGTTTCCGAAAGCAAGCTCAAGCTGTTAAACAAAAGACACGACAAAGTAAGAAAGTCCAGTTTAAAAGCAATTGAGCCATGTGGCTCATCAAGTCAACAAAACAGCTAGAATTACTCAGTAAGTTACTAAAGTTTTACATAGCCGAAAGTCTGCAGGCATATGGCAGGGTAAGATACCACAGAAAAAAAAAAAGAATTCCTTTTATCATGTTTTCTTATTTCCTGAGTGGAAGAGAAGGTAAAAAAATAGTGCTCTTGAAGATGCATTACTACTTTTAAAAAAATTCAACAATTAAAAGGAAA
The DNA here is from genome assembly GCF_002303985.1 of Durio zibethinus. Next base: position 25,519,492 of record NW_019168159.1, on the reverse strand, counting down.
AAAGAAAAAACTTGAGGAAATTATGTTTGCAAATAATGCAACATTTAGGAATCTGGAGCTTAGCCCAAATGGTTCATCCACCTCTCATAGGAGGTGGATTCCCACAATGTTGGAATTTGATCCTAGCATTGCAAATTCCCTTTTCTAATTCCTCCTAAGTTTTGGCCTCTTTTGTACAAAATAAATAAATAATGCAACATTCGGGACCACTTAGCCCTTAATTATGCCACTGGTTAAGATAGGAGGCATCCAATGTTAAAGTCACAAGAAATACAAATAGCAAAAGAAATTAGGTTCAAGAAATTTAAAACATAATTAAACAGATAGGCTAAAATGTACCAAAGAAGACCAGATAGTAAGAGAAGACAGAGCAACAATGCAATGATTTGCATTTGGAACTCTGACATGGTACAAACCTGTACATAGATAACACGCCAATCTTGCAAAATTTTCCCAAGCTTACGCCTCTGCCAGGCTGCATTTGTACAAAGTATTTTGAGCAAATTCATTACCAACTGCAATCAATAACACATTGAACATATGTTAGATGAAAGCACCTTGAGCAAGAGACAAAAGAATATGAAAAGCTGTTATTCAGGCTTTACAGCAGGATATCAAAAGAATCCTATCTGCATGAAAATTAATCCAGGTTAAGATAACTATATCCACATTTTCCAAAGCTTGGTAGAAATTTCACATATTTTAACATTCAAACTTAGCACTGTAATCAAGACAGTAGCCTGATACTTCTAACTCCAAAAAAGAGAGATACATGAACGTATAGACCATCTCAAAAAGATCAATTTCATAGAGAATATTATTATAAAAATGTACCAGAAAACAACAGTGAAATGTATAGCATAAATGATTATTGTCATAACCTGTCCTAGTTGCACAATATATTCATTCTTCTCAATATCATGGTTTTTGGTGGCTTCCGGCAATGCAGCAGCTTTAGTTATCACTGCAAAGATAGGATCGCGTCCATAGAGTTTCCCATCTTGAACCAGTAGAAGCTGTTCAACAATAAGATATGATGTTAAAAACCAAATAGATTGAATTGAGCAAGAAACAAGATTATACCAACATTGAATTCCAAACTGTTTATTCTCAATTTTTGACTGTTAACCAGTAATAAGTACAAAATATCGTTTCTGAAATGAGTAGTCAAACATCTATAAATCTATGTTCTTCAAAAACTGGGGGATAAAACACCACAGTACATTAGTCAAATTAATTTCTTTATGCGCTGGACTTATGTCTTAGTCTTTGTTCAGCTGTCTACTCTCAAGTGCAGAGAAAATGCTTAGTGAAACTCCCTTGTTTAGATAAGTGATGCCTTATGTTAAAATATTTACAGAGACATCCTCATTACATGAAGGAAAAAAGGGAAATAATGAACCTCAAGAAGGTAACTAACTCCACAATCAAGAAGCATCATGTGTATATTTGACTACCGCAGCTCATGGGATAAATATTGCTGCATGTCCTGAAGAACATATCTTTCTTTTCAGTCTGCTTTATTAGTACTAAATAAATTCATTAAAACAGATGAAGAAACACCTGCATGAAACTTTTCCCAATAAACTGGCAGAAGCCTACATGTCTTAATAAAGAGTACCATAATGAGTCAGATTAAAAGACAAGGACGGTTGTCAAATCACAAAAAGAAAGAAGGCTAGAAAGTCAACCTGCAGATGAGATCGTGCCACTAAATCAGGTTGAGACTTCTGGAACTGAACCACAAAACGCAGAAGATTTTCTAATTGAGCATCCAATGAGTAAGAGCACATAACATCTAGATCATGAAGAAGTTTTACAAAATATTCAACAGCCTGCCAAAGCACCAAGAGGGAAAATATTACAATAATGAAAGTAGATTTAAAGAAATTAAAATTAAATAAAACAAATTCTAACCATTTTCCAACTAAGAATTTTAATTGCACGTGGTGGTGTGGGGCAGATAGTCTACTGTTTAATGTAGCATCAAACCCAATTGGTTCACAACCAGAAGCAGTTGTTTTGTCATCTATATCATCTTTAGAAGATTCACCAGAACAAGACCTTAGAAACTCTGCTGATTTAAGAATGGACTCTAGCTCCGATATGCAAGAAGCTATATGCTTTCTCGCCAACTCCAAACCTCTCCCCTGGGGCCGTTTCATACACGTAAGAACGTGGAAAAAGTGCTGAAAGCAAAAGAAAAGCCAGCAAAAATTATATTACAATCACGCATATGTTTGTTAGAAAGGGTAAGATAGATAAGAATGCCAAAGAGAAAATAATAGTTGCTAGAAGAAAGCACCAAATAGAGTGTTGCCGATCTAAATTTAAAAAACAATGTGCATAACTATTCCATATTTGATGACGGATCCCCTCAATATATTGTCCTATATTAATAACTGTCATCTTCAAATTAGGGAAAAAAAGTAGTTTATTGAAATTCGCCAGTTGCATGCAATCAACAATCTAAGCTTTGACAATCGAGCAAAAAGTCGATTACTGGAAAGGAGATCCATTAAAGAAATAAACTAAAGGCCTGCAAATCTTCTAAACAAAAGCACAAACACAGATGGACAGTTTGTCTTATTCACAGATATTGTAAAACAGTAACACAGCTCAAAACCTTACGAAAACGTAAGCGACACAATAAAGCTTTGCAGAATCCTTCTTCCAGATTGGGATTGCACTGTAATGGCTCTAAATCTGCATCAATATAGCCACTTAAATCATACAAAACTATTATTTTAATTATTTCTAAAGAAATAATTCATAATAGAAGTTGACAGTGAGTGATGGTAAGAAACAAGTAAAATGCACAACTGAGAAGAAACAGTTACAAGGCAATTCTTTTGAACAGTAGCCCATTAATGCTAGAATGCATAGATAATACATAAATCTTTCTATTTTGAATCCAAAAGAGAAAAGCTGAAGTCCAGTCCAATCTTTAGATTCCAGAGCCTACCTTTAAGATGACATCTTAACCTGGACAACAAATTTTACCATTTCTCTTGTGAATCTTTTCAAATATTCCTCTCATTAGAATATAAGATTTACATTAATAAACAGTTCGATAATCGAACTCTTTGTAATTCAGATCTAGCTGACTTCTCTAAGAAATATTGCAATAAACTCTTTGTAATTCAGATCTAGCTGACTTCTCCAAGAAATAATCATCCTGCCTCTAAGCAGATGCATATCAATTGCAAGAAAGAGTTAAGAGTAATGCTGACGGAAGCAAATTAGGACCAAGGTGATGATGATTTACAATGTAATTTTCCAGATATTAGGCTTCCCTCAGTAAAGAAATAAAGAAAAGCTTAGGCAAGTGATGAGATAACTACCCTCAGATAACCTTCTTTTTGAAGGTGTAGCTTTACATGCACGCAATTGGCGAGATATCGTCTCTTCGACAGCATTCAACATTGACAAGCACTTCTCATCTCCATCCCCATTTAAAGGAAGACCATATGCCATTGTAAAAAGATCCTCCTCCTGTCAAATGAAAATGTTCACAACTGACCATGTATTTTTAAGGACAATACATGAACTACAACCAATGAACAATGACTGTGAATGCATAAAAACTCTTCTGCCACCAGAATATGAGATTATATTTTGAAACAAAGAGAAATTTTACAAGTACCCTCAACTAATTCTCATCTACCCAGCCCCACGCTTTTCTTCACACCACCAAATTCTTTTTTTTTGTTGGGGAGGATATGAGGACCAATTATTTTGTTAAATAAAATTTGTTTAGTCTGATCCCTTCAATATCAGAACTAGAAGAAAACTTCTAACACTTTTTAATATTAATCTTAAGTTTAACACAATTTATGGATACATCATCCACAGTGATTTTGCTTCAGAATAATGTGAGAAACTGAAACATATGAAAATTTTCCTTTAAAATGAAAAGAGGCAAAAAAAGTTGTTGGAATACTTTACTTCATGTGTACGTGCATCTGAAACAACTGACAGAACTGCCTTGCAAGTTGTTCGTATAACTCTGCAATAAGAATGCAATAAGGCATGTGAAGCTGTCCTATCAAGCCTCAGAAGATAGATGCATGAAAAGACAGTTTGCGCCAAGGAATGACCCTTATGCCATGCTGCCTGCCACAAAAGACTACAATTTAGATAAAAGAAGAGAAACATATCAAGTAGGGAGCTATTTGGTATAGACACAGACACAAAATACATTACACACACAACAAATACATACACAGAATAAGTATAAATACAAAATCATTACAGTTAACTTTTCATCTATTATCTTCCTTTCAGGATAAGCTTAAACACACACAATGAATGAGGATAGAAATCTCATTCATGTATAAGATGCTTATTTGGGAAGTATCTAGGACATTTTGAAATGGGTGAGACAAATCCCAGACAAACCAAAACAGTCATACATATGCTAAATTTTGCAACAATAAATTGAACAGAGAATGAAAAAGCTAATACCTCACAAGCTAGAAGATGATCCATGATATCAATAGTGCATTGGACATCAATAGTGCTGTCAAGGCTAATAGGAACAGAAGCAGCACCATTCTCGATGGCCTCATCAATAGAATAGTATCCACAAACAATACCTGAATCCATCTTCGGATCCATTATCTAATTAAAAAAAAAAAAACTTGTCAATGAAGGCAAAAAAACTTTATACTTAAACCAGAAAGAAAAAAAAAAAAAGAAGATAGGAAACATATATAAGGAAGTACTTAACATAACTAAACAAGAAAAACTAAGTCATTAAAATACATTTTAAATGGGAGTATTTCTTATTTATGTCTGATTTATGAAAGTAACGAGCTCACTTGAGGTTCCAGTATAGGATCAAGCATGTAAGTGACCATTGCAACACACCCTCATTTGGAAACATGTTGATAGAAAGTATTCCCACAAGGAACAATCAAAGCAGAAATGACAACAAAAATATCACAAGTATCATCTTTAAGTAAGAAAATGATAACTTCCAACCCACTAAAAAAATTAGAAAGGAAATTACATTAAGATTGATCAAGAATCAACATGTAGCAATACCTCTAAAGCAGACATGGCAGCAAAAAGATTGAAATTATCCCCATGAATGAGCTCTCCATCTCCAAGACCTGTGATCACCAAATATTGCAGAAGAGCTAAGTGGTAACGCGAAACCCAGAAAAGGAAATTAAAACAATATGTAATTATCACTTGAAAACACCCACATTTCCACTCCATATTTTGCATATGACCACGGCAATGATAAGATTTATGGTTAATAAAAAACTTACGACAATAAAAGATTTTCACTTAATAATAATTTTCTTGCATTATGTGATCACAGAAGAAAATTTTCAAGGAAAAAGCCTTAACTTTCATAATGCCAATACCTTTCCTTTTCCCTATCTATCATCTCTACTACCAAAAGCAATAACTTTCCACCCTTCAGTTACTGAGGAAACCAAAAAAAAGGAAAAAAAAAATGCTTTACTCATATAAATAAACCCTAGTGGTTAGCGATTCACTGTTAGATCTCCAATTAAAAAAACGTAGCACAAAATAACAAATATAAAACAAAAAGAAAAAGATAACAAAAAATTTTCTTTTTCTCTTTTTTCTCATCAACCAAACGGAGGTTTAAGGAGGGGATAAAAGACGTAAAGAGGGAGGAGGAGATTGAACCTCTACAGGCGGCTAGAAGGAGAGGCGAAGCGTCGGCCCAGACAGTGTTGTCGGTGGAAGGAATGGAAGTAAGCTTCGGTGCTTGGCCGTCCATGGAGGCTTCTTCTGAAACTGACTTATCAGCCATTGGTTTTTGAGTTTTCACTTCCTTTTGTTGTTTGAGGGGGAATGTGTGAATAGTTTGTTATGCTGTGGAACAGAAACAGTGAGGTCTTTGGCCTAGGTTGATGTCTTTAACTCTTGATGATTGTCTTTTGTTTTCAGTCTTCGCTTTGCTTTGTTCGACACAACACAAGAATCCTAGTAAACCAACACAAAGTACACAAAACAACTCAACTGAGAGGGTTTAGGGCATCTTTGGGGTCGGGCCTGGACCCCACTTCACTCACCTCGGTCCATCTCAATGCTTTCTTGGTTTTATCTTTCCCACTGTCATATTTTAATCGTTTTTATTACATTTAAGTAAAATAATGATTATAACAAAGTTTTATTTAAAAAATTAACAACCGAAATTTCATTTTCTTTTGCTTCTCCCAAATTTCTTTTTCACTCTATAATGTAACATGATTTAAAGCTACTTCAGTAGCATAGTGAGAAAATTTTTTATCGCATTATGATTATAAATTTAATTATAAAATGATATTATGGTGTGATGAAATTTTTTGGCAAAAGAAATTTTAATTGATGATAAATTAGTTATGTAATTAGCATGTTAAAAATGATAAATAAACAAAAACAAACAACATCTTTAACTTGAGCTACAACTTTACGGCAATATCAAAAAATTGCTTGGGATAGGTTGTTATGCTATGAAAAATGGGGATATCAAGGTTTTGGCAACCTAAAATTCAGCCTCCTTAACCACACCGAGTGAAGCAGCATGTGAATAGCACCAAATCGCAGCTGTGCTGCTTGGTTCAAAACAAAGTGCATGCCTTTGAACTTACCTCACCCTCTTTTGCATTCTTATCTGATATCCCTTCCAAAATCGTCTTGATTTCCGGTATCTATGTACTGTGAACTTGCTCCAATCAAGCACATCGTTAAATGGCAATGCATAATAACCAGAAATTATAACAGGGACACACCCTATGGAAATTGCAGTGGCCACTCTTGGAATAGGCACTTCGTACCCGCTTGGACACAAGCAAAACTTGCTTTGACCTTTTAATTTGAAGTAATAATCTTTGTTGATGACAGGTATTGGGTGGACTTTTTTTTTTTTTTCATAAAGAGATGGCAACAATCTGTAAATAAAAAAGAAACTGCAAGAATTGTGCACTTATTTCAATAGAATTTTTTTTTTCTTTTGGAAAACATGAAAAGGAAGGGAGATGACGATCGGGGGGGGGGGGGGGGATTGCATTTTCCAAGTAAATTCCACACATAAAACAATGGTTGCAAAGCAGGGCAATTAAGGTGTACATGTTTCCAGAATTTGTTATAATCCTTCTAAGACTTGTTTGCAATGTCATACAGAGAAAAAATAAAAGGTGATCATTGAATTCTACTATTTATATCTTTGATTTGGAATTGTAATTTATTAACGTATTGGATCCTCATCCTACACTTATAATGCCATTTAACACAACATCTCGGAGCACATAAAGACTGAAAAAGTAGTAGATATGTACAGAGGCTGACATCAATCCTCTAGTCTAAGGTTAAGCCTTCTAAGCCATATTGAATGAAGCACCATATGAAGGATATCAAAAGGCTTAGCTGGTCTGTTAAGTTGAAAATGCCTTCTCAATTTCAACACCCTCTTCCGCATTTCCAGATATTCATTTTCCGGAATACTTTGCAGGATCGTCTTAATTTCCGGTATCTTCTCCACCGGAATCTGCATTGAGAATTTGCTCCAGTCAAGAACATCACTGAATGGTAGTACATAGTTATCAGAAATTATCACAGGAACACACCCAGCATAAAATGACTCAACCAATCTAGGACTAGCCACTTCAAACCCACTTGGGCACAAGCAAAACTTGCTCCGTCCCATTAATTTATTGTAATCTTGGCCTTTAGGAAGGTACTCATGGACTTGAACTTCATCATCTTTGCCTTTCCAATGCTGGAGCAAGATTTTACGAATGTTTCCATGGGCACCACCAGCAAAGAAGGCAAGGATGGTTCGCTTATCAGGTGCTTGGCTGAACTTCCGTTGGCTGAGCCCTCTTGGAGGTAAGTTGAGTTCTGGCAATGTAACATCTCTTTGGGGATTAAATCCTTCAGAGCTGTTTGCATTGCATAGCACCCTTATCAAATTCTTGTACAGTACAGGGTCCCGCATAGAGACTTCTGGTGCCTAAAACATTGTGGCGGAAACAATGTTAGATACATGTAAGATTGAAAATCCTTTCAGCTTATTTTGGCACTTGGATTATTTTTCTCGTCAACTGATCACAATCAAAGAACATCCAGGTTTAAGTAAAAGGTTTAGTACCTAAAACATTAACAGAGCAACATCAAGTTAAGGGCAATCCTCTTTAGGTAATGGGATGTGTTAAAAGAAAAGTGAACTCAAATTAATCAATACATCGCTTTAAATATATGACATCTAAAATATTTGAAATTTGAACTTCAACACTTAATTTTTTTTTTTATGTAAAAAAAAAAAAGAAGGGAATATGAATGATGGAGTTAATATTAACATACCCAATCATGGCAAGAGAGCATAAAATGATCAGCACCTCTGGTTCTATTCCAATATGGGTACTTGTTGGCTACAACTTTGATGGAATCAGTGAAGATCCTCACCAAACGCTCACGATCATAAGTGGTGATAGGCAAGTAGATGTAGTGAACAATGTGTCCTACGCTAACCGGAAGGAAGAATACATGGGCCTCATTAGGATGCTGGGCCATGAATGGGCTTTTACCATTATCTATTTCGTCGATAAACTGGCCCTCGATGGCATAGATGTCTTTCATGGGCCCATTATGGAGTAAGGGTCTTTCTCCTTCCTTGTAGGCCCATATCTTGAATCTCTTCACCATTTCTATGTGACTCCTGATTCAAAGCAAAACAGACAAACAAGAATTGCAGTTTCTTGTCATAAACCACGACGGCGACCCCAAACCAAAATGGAAAATTTTGACTCTAATGAATATTATAATTAGAAGAAAGGGAAATTCGGAAAAAACGAGATCATGTCTCTGCTATATAAGGATAGCCTAGGTGTGGGTGGAAAGAATAAGTTGGGTTCCGTAGGCATTCAACGTTGCTACTCATTGTACTGTCAAACTGGCTTTCAGTTTTTACTTTTGCATGCCACATGCTTCACCACATCTAAAACATTCTGAGCCCCCCCCCCTCCCAAAAAAAAAAAGTAAATTAAAGCATATCAATCTGTCTAAAGATTGGTAATCTCCATTAACATTAATTCATCTTGTTCTTATTTGATTAATGAAGCAGAAGGAGAATAATTAACTAAAACCTTTGAAATATTTGGGCGCTTTTGGTGGCTGAACTTTGAAATATATAAGGGAAAAAAAAAAAGAAAAATGATACGATGTAATGCATTTGGTAGAAATTAAGGAACTGTTTTACATATAAACTTTTGAGAATAAAAGAATCCTTTTTGCATGGGATATTGTAGATTTTAAGATTTAAATTTAAGATATACTAAATATTACGATGATAATTGCATGATCTAATAATATTAAGTATTGGATTTAAATAAAGCAATTTTCAAACCATAACACTGAAATAACTCACAAATTAATTACACATTTTCCAAGAAAGTGGAGGAAAATGTATTTGCATTTACCAAATAAATTAAAACCAGGTACCTTCCATAGGCTTCTACTATATATATAATATGATAGTATTATAATATTATAATTAGTATCTTAAATTAAGATTATTAAAGTTGATAATAAAAAAAAAAAAAAACTGTTTAAAGTCACAGAGTTTTCTTAACTGATGAAAAGCGTATGCATTTCTGTACATGCAGCCTCTGGGGATGAAAGTTTCCTCCTTGTCTGATGTATAATTCCTTGTTCGGATCGCTTTCTGGATTGCCGCTCGTGCGCTGGCTAAGTCTGCTTCAACCCTCTCCGAACTACTCTTCTTCTACTCGAACAATGAATTACGACATGCATCAAACGACGATGGAGATCAAATCATCAACTTTCCAAAAAAAAACATAAAATGTTCAGATAAAAACTCATTGACATATGTAAGCTTACTTTGCTAACAACGTTGTGACTTGGTATAGAAGGGGAAGGTGAGGGGTTGGAATTTTCATTGGTGAATGTTGTGAAAAATGAAGGGAAAGGGATGGAGAGATTTTTGATCTGGTTTGTGGGAGAAAAGCAGAGGAGAATGAGAAGAAGGAAAGTCGGAAAAAGCAGAAGTGTTGAGGAGCAGCTAAAGGTTGCCATGGCTACTTCTTCAGGTATTTTTTTTTTTTTTTTTGTGATGCTTAAAATCCTTCACTTTAAATGTTTTATATTATGGAGCGAGATCAGGGAAGGGTGTTTATTTGGTGGTATGTAAGAAGTTGCCTAACTAAGCTTTGTCTTTAATGGAATAATAGTTTTCTTTTGGTAAGAAAAGATTCACTAATCTTTTAATTAATACTGGAATTTTTTTTAATAATAAAAGTTTTTAGGTTTTATCGCATATCTCTTCCTGAATTAATCTAAATAAATTTATTTATATATGATTTAACAATTTATAAAAAAATATTATCACTCAACTTCCATCAAATTTGAACTTGAGAGTCGAGACAATTAAGATAGAAAAGAGTAAACTCTCTTATTACTTATTTATTTTTTTATGATTACTTATTTAATTCAATCCATTTTTAATCAAACAAATTAAAGGGATTTTTGTGGTTAATGGGATTCTTGTAGTTTTCAATGATAAAAGGTTTGTTATATTATGTACACGTCTGATGCTATATATAATGGAGAAAACAACTTGTTCTCCCTTTCTTAATTACATCATTTCTTTTCTTTGGGCTACACATTTCTAATATGTCAATAAGAGACTATATTAGCTTATGATGAATTTTTTTTAAATTGAAAAGCACCAGAAAAATGAAAAGCACCAATGTTTTTAATTTATGGATGACGTCCAATGACATTCAGCCTTTTCTTTTCCTCTCCTTCTTCTCGGCCCCTATCTTTCTGTCTTTGTGAAACTTTAATTTTTTTAATAATATATATATATATGTTTTTTAATATGAAATATTTTGTTGGTTTTTTAAATTTTCAATTAATTAATAAGTAATTACCATATTCCTTAATAAATAAAACGCCACAAAACTTCTAATACAAGCAAAGTAAGGATGGTAATGTATAAATTATGTTTTGTTAAGTCAACAAGTCTTGTAATCTGCTAATAAAATAGGAAAAATCTTGATTGCAATAATCAAAGTTCAATTTCTGAAAGTTCTAAATATAAATTTATGTCTCTATAAATTCTTGAAAATGATACGAGTCTTTATCATGCATGATCAATATTAGAGAGGGATGAAAAATCAGAGGAGAGGGTGTCATTGAAGAGACCAAACCATGTAAAGTCATAATTATTACGTACGTTCTTAAGTTTTAAGTTTCTGACAATCCATAAGACCTGAAGGAAAAAATCATATGGGGTGTTTTCTTGAGTTTTCTTTGGTCCATCCGTTGCAAGATTTTCCTTCTGTATTATTACAGATCAGTGAGACATACATACGTGATCATAAAAGCGAAGGATAATATGAGTTATGATAAGATCTCCATTGGGATACAAAGGAGGGGTTTGTGGGTGCTTCTTAGACTTCAACTACTTGCATATGATGGGATTAGATTTAGTATTTATGCATATGGTCTTTGAAATATTGTGTCATTTACAGTCCCCTAAGACCTATGAAAATAGGTTTTTGTACTCAAATATTCAAATTTTCATTTACAAAAAAAAAGAAAAAATTACACGACTAGCCACGCAGTAATAATAATTAAAAGAGAAATTATTTTTCTAAAACTCCATTGCTAAAATTATATATATAATAATAATAATAATAACTCAGCCCTAGCCCTAACTCTTAAATAATCATACCAGTAATTATATATCATTAGAAGGTGAAGAAAATTTACATGTTGAAGGTTTGGATAATTTGTGAGAAAAGGACAAACTCGTAAGGTATATTACTCTAGCTAGGTTGACCCAATGCATCATTTTATGTATGAGGAACATGTTTAAAACTTAGAAGAGAAGCATGATCATGAACTAATGTCTCAAGTTTAGAGTACTCTGCCTTGGATCACAAGCTTTCTGGAGCCAGCTGCTTCCTTTAATTAAATGCGCTTATCATCAGGTTGAGCTTGAAATGAATGTAATCTAAGAATTTCAAAAGTGAAATCGATCAGTACTTCTCGTTGTCCTTAATATTCGGCCGAATGAAAATCACTTTATGAAAATAAAATGAACATTAAGAAAAAAAATATATTGAGAGAATGTATAGATTTGTAAGTTTATTTGAAGAATTCAAAAGAAATATAAATCACCTCTAATCTCTTCCTCTATTTTTAAATTATGATTTTTGTTTATAAAAAAATATAAATTTAGTAATTTATAAATTTACGTTGTACAAAATATTGATAATTTATATATTTGTATCGTATTTTATACGAAAATTACATATTACAATTCATATTGATATGAAAATATGATATATAGTTTTTTAATTTTATTAAACATATATATGATTTTGTCAACATTTTAAATCGTACCACTTTCATATATTTTATTCGTATTATTTTTGTGTCTTATTATCATATTGTGTTTTAAATTATTAGGTATAAAAATATAATATATATATATATAGTTATGAATTCTTAATAAATTTAGAATTTATATTTAATATATTGTCAGTATATAAATTTTATTTACTATCCGTTAATCAAATAATATCACCTCACTAATAAAAAAGTTAATATTACAAATGATATCTTTAACTATAATAAAATATTTAATGTAGTATTTAAATTTTAAAAATCTCCAATATAATATTTGAAATATAAATTTATTAATTAATGTGGTACTTGAAATATTGTTTGTGTACCATCATTTGCCACATTAGATATGAATATTAAATTAATTAATAAATTCATAATTCAATAGCATATTAAAATTATTAAGCTTAAGTATAATATTAAACATTTTATTATAATTTAAAAATCATTCATAACACTAACTCTTAAAAAATTAAGTTTTTACGTATTTATTTTAAGAATTTATAAAAATTTATATTTATTCAAATATTATTATATGATTTATTGACGTGTGTAGAATCTAAAACTCATTTAAAAAAAAAAATCTAAGAATGAAACTATACGGATTCTTATGTTTTGTGATCAAAGGGTGCGCTTATAGAACATTTTTTATTGCGAATTTCCTTAAATGGCCCAAACTTGAGGTTAGCCGTTGCCTTTCTGGCCCCAAATGTGGTCCAAAACTGTACTTAAACGTCCCAAAGGAACAATCAGTCAAGCATGTTCTTCACAAGGCTTTCCTGTTAGATCAAGATGACAACCTGAAGTTGAGCCTTCTTAGCCACACCGAGTGAAGCACCATGTGAATTACATCGAATGGCTTAGCCGGCCGGTTCAACTCAAAATGCCGGCGTACTCTCTTCACCCTTTTATGCATCTTCAAGTACTTACTATTTGGTATCCCTTGCAAAATGGTCTTAATCTCTGGTATTTTCCCCACTGGAATTTGTACTGAGAATTGGCTCCAATTGAGGACATCACTAAAGGGCAATGCATAATTGTCTGAGATTATGACTGGCACGCACCCTGCATAAATTGCTTCAACCTCTCTTGGGGCCTTTTGGGCTGGCCACTTCAAACCCACTTGGGCACAAGCAAAACTTACTTCGGCCCATCATTTGGGTGTAATTTACATCCTTGGGGAGGCGAGCATGGACTTGGACTTCACTGTCCTTATTTTTCCAATAATCCAGTAAGATTTTCCTGATGTGTCCATGAGCTGAACCCGCAAAGAATGCCAAGATGGACCGGTTATTAGGCTTCTGGCTCATATTGGGAGGACCAAGCTTTCCAAAGGGTACGTAAAGTTCAGGCAATGAGAGTATGAGACGTCGGTTTTGGGCCTGAACCCCTCGGAAGTATTAGCATTGCAAAGGACCCTGATGAAGTACTTGAAGAGTTCAGGATTGGCATGTGAAATGTCCGGTGCCTGAAATATCAAACTAGCAATATATATTTGAATGCATTTTATAATGTAAATGCAGCATTCAATTGACCTTGCTTCCTTCATGGGAAGGTTATTGAAGGGTTAGAATATGTGTATTCACTTGTCAATTAAGCCAACTACTTATCCGTAGATATAAAGATCAGCTGAAAACATCCACAAAATGAGAGAAAAATGAAGGGAAAACAAAGTTTTAACATACCCAATCGTGACATGAAACCATAAAATGATCAGCACCGTTGCTTCTGTTCCAGTATGGATATTTAGTTGCCACAGTATTTATATAGTCTATCACTAATCGTTGCAATCGATCACGAGAGTACTCTTTAACTGAGGTGATAGGCTTATAAACATAGTGAATCACTCCTGTTACACTAAAGGGCAAGAAAAACACATGTGCTTCATCAGGATGGCTAGCCCTAAAAGGGTTATTCTTGCTCTCCATTTCATCAATGAACTGCCCCTCTATGGCATATATATAGTTCAATGGCCCGTTGTGGACTAGAGGTAGCTCACCTTCCCTGTATGTCCACACCTTGAACCTTTTTATCATTTCTGCATGGCTTCTGATTATGAAAAAATGGAAAAGGAAAATGTTAATCCATCGGAAATTAGTACTAGGCCTCTCAAACATAAGCTATAAGAGGAAAAGTTCAAACAAAGGTAATTAACTGGTAAAATGCATATGCATTTCTGTAAATGGATCCTCTTGGAACAAAAATCTCTTCCTTCTCTGATATTGTAAAGTTTTGCAATTGAACTGCCTTAAGAATGGCTGCTCGTGCTCTAGCTAAATCTTCTTCAATCCTCCCCAAGTTGCTCTTTTTCTGCCAATGGAGAGACAATTACAAAGTAGATGGATTAAAAAGGACCAAAACAGTCATCAATCGTTGAGGTTTTAAAACAAAACCTGCAAACATTAATATAATATTGCTCACCCTGATCATAGCAGCATTATATTTACTGCTTTTGTACATGGAAGTTGACAAAAACCCATCAAGGAAAACGTGTGGTGCTGTTGTATGGTTGGTCTCTCCTCGACGGAAAGGTGAGAAAGAAGTGAAAAGTTGTGTAAAATGGTTGCTATTAAAGGGAGACGAACAGTAAAGAACCAGAAGAAGAAGTAAAAAAACTGGAAAAAGCAAGGAAGACGAGTGACAACTTGAGGTTCCCATGGCCTTAAGAAATATTTCCCTGTTTCTCACTTTGTCTATGGTGTTTCTTCCATTGGATACATGAAAGGTAGGAAGATATTGTCTGCTATATATGAAAGTTGCAGAAATAAGTATTGCCAACCTTTCAGTTTGCTATATAGTATTTCTAAATGGATATTTCTAGCTAAATGCCTTTGACTACAGCCCCGGAATATTCAAATGAGCAAGAAAAGAATATTGTTGCTCGCTATATATTCTTATAGTATATATACATATTCTTTTGCTTAATCCGTACATTAGTAAGATATGATGACTAATCACATGGCAATTTGAGCAAGGCTTAGTTCAGCAATGATCTTGATTTGATTATTTCATATCCGAAATTAAAAACCTATCAAGGACTTCCTACCTTTTCTACAACAAGTAATATAGTATTGACTACTAATCTTGAATTCAATCAGATTAGTGCTATTAAAAATGACAAGTTCATTTTCCCATTCAAATTTTGACTCTTGGTTGATTGAAGTGTACTTGCTTTTGCAGACCGATGTTGCTCTCATGGTGAATATTAATACAAATATTCTTTTCAGCTTCATTAGGCTTTTCACGTGTGTAGGCCTTAAAAGTCACCCATGTTTATGGTGAAGCTTTGAATTCATATTCTGGAGAATAGTCTGAGCTCTAAGCCCGAGTGCTTACTGATTTACTCAACCACAATATTTCGCTGGCTAAGACGGTGTCAGTCATATGACTACATCAATTTCAGCAATATATATATTAAGTCTTGGATCTCAAACCTCTAGAGTCTTGTGCCCTTTAAGTGAAATTGAAGTCAATACTAAAAGTCCAACCTGCAGATAGGTGATGGACTCTGTAATTGTTTACAGATATTGATGCAAACTCTGATAGATAAGTTGAAAGTGGTTTATTCAAGGGTAAAAATCGATATTCTTTCACGAGCGGCTAAACTAGTGATAAAGGACGCCAACAGGTCGACGTTTCAGGTGATAAGCAGACTTTTGACCATTTCTATAACATTGTCCCAACAAAAAGTCATGGCTTATGTAATAGCCAGCTTGGAGACCGTCGTACGTCCCCCTCGATTGCATTATTCATGAGATTCCAAGTTCAAATCTCATCCTCCAACTTGGCTATGAACACGGTCCTGATTTTTTTCTTGGTCTTTAAATATTGCTTCTCTAACTCAGTTAATGCTGCTCTGTTTAAAGAGTTGCTGTATTCTGATGAGCTTCAACTGAACCAGAATGTACTTTATTTTGGTTTTAAAGCTTCAATTTAACACATTGTCGTGGAGTGTAGACAGTCAGTCAATTGGCTGGCTTATTTTCTGGACTTTTAAAACCTTGTGTGGTTGGGATGAAACTGGTAACTACCGACCGAGGATACTCTCCTTGAAGCATTTATGAGATGTTTCAAACATCAATCAGATACTAACAGTTCAAAATAAAGTACAGCATTGTTCATAGAAGAACACTCTTGCATGATAAACTGATGATACAGTCAAAAAAAATCATTAATGAATAGGCAACAAGTCTAAAAATTTGTTGAATGAAGTCAATACCCAATAAATGAAACAAGAAAAAAAGAAGTAAATTTATTTCAAGTATGATTCTTTGCATATTGCTGCTTTACTGATAGCCGGCCCTTGATGACGATGCTATCTTATCATTAATATACATTGGGAGAAAAATACCTGAACTATCATAAAACATAAATCCCAACACCCCCAACCTCACAAAAGATTAAAAAAAAAAAAAACTAAAATAAATGAATATTACTCACAGTTACATGACTTAATTGAACAAACGTAAACCCACCTTTTGGTGAGACAGAGAAGAACCTTATATCTTGTGATGCATAAACTTTTAACAGCCATTCCGGTCACGCCACTCCAAAAATACAAGAGAAGCACCATAATGAGCCAATGCACCCATCACTACGAGAATGTGAAATATTTGATGACTATGCCCTGCTAAGTCAAACCATCCAGGCTTCAACCTCTCTGGAATTCGGCTAACATAGAACATGGTCCCTGTCAAATAGAATATGGCCATGGCAGACTCATAGGCCAGAGTGATGTTGCGACGTGGATTAGACCAGTTGACAATGGCAGCATGGATTCCAGGGACAATGCCAAAGAGCCCCATGGAAGAAAAGATTAAAGCCCGAAATGCACGAAATTTGCTAGTTGACAAGGTTGGTGATAGCAGTGTTATAATGGTGAACAAGCCTAAAGATGTGATTCCACCAAGGTAGACAAAGTGCCATTTTGGATCACATTGAAAAATATAGTAGATTGGAGGGAAAAATGATGTGATGATCATGGTAGTGATCCCGGTATAGTCAATTCGCAACAATGTAAGGTTTAGATGGTGCGAATGGCAAGAAAAGAGGTGGCAAATGCTGCTTGATAGGAGGCAGAACATGGAGCCGCCTAAGAATACATAGAATGGCCACCGTGTAACAGGCGTCACAGGAAGGTTAACATCCAATTCCGGGGTCGTTATTCGCTTCAAATCAATGAGATTTGCTGTTCCCTGTAATTTTCCAACTATCAGCTCTATGGCATAACCAAAATTAAATTAACAAAAAATGAAGTGAATAGTAGGCATAACAGTGATATAATCATGAATAAATGCCATGGGGGCAAACTCACCAGAAAAAGGTCTTCAGAATCCTGAGAAACATTGGTGTCGCCACTAATAGGAAAAGACCTGCACCAATTGTATAACATAAATTCTTTATTTACGACAAGGAAAATCTATAGCTAGTATGAGTATTAAAAATTAACACTTAAAGGTGAAAAATTAAGAAAGTTTTTGAAGGTAATTGATCAACTTTTGTCTTTAGCAAATTTTTAATAGAATTCTGAAAATTCAATATTTTAAAATGGAACCTAAAATATTGAAATAGGCAGGCTGCCATATATCTGTGATCTGACATATTGGGAGCTGTTTTACAGATAAGTGAAAGTGACCACAAATATAATTGTGAAAATGGAACACCAAATTCCAGCCACAAAAATGGTGAGCCCTTTCTCAGATGTCAGAATCGACAGCCTGTTTGACTCTTGTGAGTAATGAGCCTAGCATGAATTGCATTCATTTCGTTTCGTTGAATCATCAAATTAGTACTTGCCTGATGATCACTCAAAGCTTTTATTGTGATGATCCAACTCTCATCTGAAAATCCATAAAACAAAATTAAACAACTAAACTCTTGTTTGGAACCGGCTCTTGTTTTATTTTGTTACTTCCTAATGAGGTATGTCATGGCAATAGCTGAAGAAAATCTTGTCCTCCAAATGGTCAGTGGTAAGTTCCCTCCCTCAATTTCCCCTCTCTCAACAGTTCACCTTCCAGTCCTCTAGACTCAGATGAATGGATAAAATTTATATTACTGTTTATTACCAAAACATTAACAAAATTTGCAAAAAGAAATAATGATTAAAATTTAGTTTTCTAAGATTGATTTATGAAGTTGTGATAATAAATAAATAATATAGTAATTTCTTCAGAGTAAATAGAATTTTCATCGAACAGCTTTTATCTACCTTGCAACTTGTAAGGCAGTAGGAAAATGTTGGATCCCACCTCATTAATATATTTCATGACAATTAATTAATCGGCAGAACCTAGCTATTTTAGTATTTTCAAGATGTGTGAACAAATACTTAGCATGATCATCTCAATTTTGTTTCTTTGAAAGTTAAAAGCAACAAAACAAAAATGATTTTATATATAAACTTCTGTTTTTTAAAAAAATTCAAGACAGCATAGAAATATACTACTACCATTTCTACCAAAAACAGTAAAAAAACAAAAAGGAAAATCAGTTTATTTTTTTTAATTTTTTGGTACTAATGAGATCCTAGTTTGAAAATAAAAGACAGAATTTCGTCTGAAAATCAGTTTATTTGCTTCAATGAGTAACACTGAAAAAAAATGTAAAATACGTTAAAATTAAAGACTAAAACCTTAAACGAACCTGGTTAAGAAGGTAATGAGATCCACTATTTGTGGCACTTCCATCAAATTGGTCATGGTCAATCCCAAAAATAGAACAAACCCAAGAAAATGCCTGAATAGTCCAACACAAAACCATAATTGAATTAGAAAAAACGGGGTACTTAGAATTTTTGTAAGAAGAAATGAATCAAAGAAATTACTAAACAGAAACAAAAAAAAAAAAAAGACAATAAAAAAATCATGAAACTTTGTTTTTTTTTTTTTTTCGGTTTTCATCATACATACGTCCAAACATTAAGTGTTTCGTTATGCCAACGAAAGATGCTAAAAAGAGCTTCCTTGAGAGACCAATTAGCCCTGTAGTAATTCAGTAAAAACTCATTGTCCTTCATGTACTCCGGCAGCTCCTTGAACGACACCAAAACATAACGTTTTTTAGCCTTGTTCGAGCCCTGGTCGTCATCATCTTTCTTCCTGTTTTTTACATCAACAGGTTGAGAAACCAGCTTGGAATCGAGGGTCGGATCCATCTTTTTGTTTTTCCTTTTCAAAACAACAGCTTGATCTTCAACAAAAGTCATGACCTTGAAAGCTTAGGAAAAAACCCTGATAGAGATTTATAAAGAAAGCTGAAGTTTTCCTTCTGGTTTTTCGTTATTTTTTATTCTTTTTGGAGCGTAGTTTGGAGGATAGCAGATAGCTAATTACACCAACTGCAACATTTAAGGGGGGGCAGAGAAACGCTGTCTAGAGCATACCTATAAGTTAATTTCTTGTTGGTGGCTAGTATGGGACTCCTTTTTGCATGCAAATGTAAAAAACCAAAGCGTGTGGAAAGGAAATTAAAAGTAAGGGGAAAAGTTGTTGGTAGGTCATCAATAAGCATGTGGGATAATCGGAAAATGACCCTATTACTTGACTGAGTTTTGAACTTATGAACAAACAAAAAAAAAAAGTTTCAAGTTTCCTTTGCTTGTGTTCCCTTTCAAAAATTAAATCAAGTGGTGATTTTTCAACATACGTGGATGGATAGATTGATATATAGGTATGGTATCTCATCTCTAGTTGAAAGGAATATTTATTTGAGGATTTTTCCTTTCGTCATGGTCGACATCATTCGTTAAGATTTTTTATAACTAACATTTAATTCTATTTAAGATTATTAATAATTTAATTTTATCATAAAAATTAAAAATTTAATATTTTATTAATAGATCATTATATACACCAGATTTACATCTTATATACTAGAGAAAAAATTTTGATCCCAACTCTTTGAAATCGATGGTACATTGGATGCCATAAATTCATCTGGTTATTGGTGGTTTTTAAGGGAACATTAATCTCATCCTAGTATAAAAAACACATGAGATATGTTGTCATATCCAATTAGGTAATAATTTAGACATTATAAAATGAAATTCATAAATTAAAGATATATAACAATATTTAAGCATATGATTAGAATAAAACAATATGCATTCCCTAATAATTAAACCAATATATAAATGCCACAATTTTATGAAGCTCATCATCATGAACTAGAATGTCTATTTGTTTAAAATTAAGCAATGTTAATCATAATACAACAAAATCTCTAGAGAAACTTAATCAATCACGAAATTAACTAGCATGCAGTGAGTAAATTGTTTGTATATTCGTTAAATAGAAAAAAAAAAAAAGAAATAAAATTAATCCTTCTTAATAAGTCTATCTATATTTAGAACTAATTTCTTGCCTAGACTCAAAAATCTTGGCTTTTGTTTTTTTTCTTGTGGAAGTCATATATTACAAAAAAAAATCCAACCTTATGAAATAGAGAAACAGATTGTAATGATATCTTCCTATCATTTTTTTTTTTAACTCGAGATTATCTGATTTAGAGAGATTTTTAAATTTCAATTAGTAAATTTTAAAATAGATTTAAAAAATAAAAAATTAATTAAAAAGCGAAACATATATAATTTTTTTAATCCTTTTGTAAAACTGAAAAAAATTTATTATCAATATATAATAATAATTTATAGATTAGCTAGAAAATTAGGCAACTTTCTTTCTCAATCACAAAACAGGTGGCCTACTAAAAGACCGTTGATTTCTTTTGTTGCTTTTTGCTTGTTTGACTCTCCAACCTAAATCCAGAGAAACACATATTTCTTGTCTGTGCAATAACATGTTAAGCTAAATATAACCTTGGTTAATTAATTACTAATTACTGGTTCATAAATCTTAATTATGAGACCAAGTTTTCTTTTTTATTATTATTTTTTAATTTTTTTTGTGGGTGTTACTTCTTAACTACCTTCATAATCTTCCAAAACTCATAGGTTCTAGGTTAAAGGAAATTAATTTTCTTTACGACACATCTTAAAATTTAAGATTTACTTGGTTTTTGACTTCGTTAATTTATATTTGTTTTCATCAAGTAAAAAACTTGTTTATATGCAAAAAAAAATTACATATTTTATAAGAATTAAAATTAATAAATATAAGTTTTATAGATATCAAAGAAACATAATTTTACTTCTTTAACAAATTCATTAATAAGTGTATTTGAATTAATATTTAAATTTCTCTATTTCCTTATCATTTATCAAATCTAAATGTTTGGGTGAAAGAGGGTTTGAACCTAACACTAATAAAAATATATCCTGAATCAAGTGTTGAACTGTTCAAGCTCCATATATTTATTATATATATATATAATGATAATTAAAAATGTACAAGTTAGATAATACTAGTAAATTAATTTCATATAATTCCAAATTTAAGCACTTAAGTTCAATAATCATTGGAAGAACATGTCAAAATTAAGGTGCAGCCTTAAATTAAATTAATCAAACAGAATGAAAGCAAATGGATATAATATATATATGTATATATATAATTGAATTGATCAATGTTAACTGATTGGAATTAAAGTTCCAATTAAATTGTTTGTTAAATTGCTCTTTTAGCTTGCATAATACTACTAAATATATACCTAACCATGGTCCAATAATTAATGAAA
Source organism: Durio zibethinus (assembly GCF_002303985.1). Next base: position 25,497,457 of record NW_019168159.1, on the reverse strand, counting down.
TAATTTTACAATTGAAGTAGGCATTTATTAAAAAATCCTTTGTTTCTTAAATGTGATTTATTAAGTTGCATTTACATATAAATAATAAATAAATAAAGCCAAAAGTGTAGGATTTCTGATTTCTATTTTTGTTAATATTTTGTCTGGAATGTTTTACCTAAAAAAGTACTGTACCAATTTTTTTTTTTTCGTACATATCAGCTCCTTATAAATCATTGTTGTAAATAGCTTGCTTAAATTAAGAGGAGAGGAAAAATAGATATCATTGTTGAAACAGTTTCAAATAAGAATCAATCGAATTTTGTTTGAGAAATTAAATCAATCGAATTACTAATATATGAAAAGAAAAAATATAATTTATACCATACTTTTATTTTTGTTTAAAATTTTAATCTCTATTTACTTAATTCATTTAAATTTTTTAAAATCCATAATCTTCAAATTATGTGCGGGAATGTCAGAAAAATTAGCAGGAGTAGATATATGCTAATGTGGAGAAAAATAAAAGGACCGACCATCAATCGCATGATCCTATGAGAGTTTTTTTTTTTTTTTTGGATAATTTTATAACGTAAAAGTTGGGTATTCTGCCAACTAAAATTATGAACATTAAATTTGTAATGGATCATAAAGTGCATTGAGTTAAATGCCGAACCATTTGATTTGAGAAAACATTAAATATAAAAGTTAGTATTTATACATTATGAATGCTTTTTTATAATTTTTATTAAACATAAATCTTTACAACCAAATGGAAAGGAATAGGATCATTCATTTGAGAAATTCAATAACTTTAAAAGTTTATTTTTAATGTAAACAGAAAATTTACCAAAAAAAATTAAGAATAAATTTAATAATTCATTAATTCGTATATTTATAATTATATATAGTACTAATAATTTATATATTAAATCATATTTTATATGAAAATTTTGTTTCATAATTTGTATTAATATAAAATATAAAATATATATTTTTAAATTTATCTAAATTATATATAATTTTTACTAAAATTTTAAATATATCAACTTTATATTTATTTTTTATCATAATATTATATCTTATTTTAAAATTTCAAACTTTGGCTAAAGATAATAATTTCAGCACTTGACATTCAGCGCTCTAAATATGAGCTAAACACGTCAGACCCTTTTTTACCCTAAAACCAGCTATCTGCTTAAATGTTTCGAGTTTTATTTTATTTTTATTTTTATTTTTTCGCACGAAAGTTAACTTAAGAGGACTAAAATCCCTCCTGTTATTCCGATTTGACTTCATCCAAAATTTTTAAAGATTAAAACGCCACATGCAATGTTGATTTTTTAAGAAATATATCATCATCTTTTTTTCAGTAATGCTTGTTGATGTAATCTTTTTCATGATCAAACTTATACATTTTTTAAGTTTTTATGATTATGAGTATATTGCTATCACTTTTTGTTCCTTTAATTATTTTTATTTGTTAAAAATATTTTTTGTTCAATTTAATTTTTAATATTAATTGAGACCGTCTTATCAAGTCCACAATTGGAAAAAAATAAAATAGAGAATATTGAATAAAATAAATTTCAAAAAATAAATTAATGAATCAGGTGCAATAAAAGAAACTATGAAAATAAATATTAAATAAAATTTGTTATGCCATAATAAAATGAAAAAAAAAAATTGCTCTTAGGATATCACTTAAAATTTTTAATAATACTAAAATTCAATTGAATTGTAGTGTAACAAACTATACAAATATTGTTTCCACTGGTAAGCAATGAAAAAAAATAAAACAACAATTTTTATGCAACCTCCAAAAGAAAAAAAATCCAACTTTACAAGAAAGAGTGAATCAACAGAAAAAATTTATTGCTACTCTCAAATGGAAGGAGAAACAAGACCTTTTTTTTTTTTTTTTTTGTTTACCACCAATAGGGAGCATTTCATTTTTTTTTTCCTTGGTTTTGGAGTTATACAAAGCTAACTGAAGAGGTTACAAAGTTTTAATTTATTTTCATGATCAAATACTCGATTTTTTTTTTTTATACGTGAAGTCAGGACAATCTTTAATAACGAGTAACCGGTTTCAAGTTTTAAAAAAGGAGGTGAATGATCATATCTCAAGTGCTGAAAAGTGATAGATGGGTGGCTATCCCTAGAAGTCCCCGTCTACCAAACCTTTCTCTATCAGTCGGATAAACTGCTGCTAGCCTCGCCAGTCGCTACGGAACGTTGGGATTGCGACTTCTTGAGGGCAAAAGTGTGAGGAAAACGTGAAAATGATCTTATTCTTGTTCCATCCCATCTCATAGAAAATACAATCACACACCATAAAAGAAGAAAAAAATTGGCGATATCCCAGCAGCAATCTGCATAAACAACTTGTATATCACGCTTGTATCAAATTTGTGTTGGATAATTAGGATTGGAAGTGCCATGCCAAAGACTGGCAGACACCCAACTCAACGCATTTTTAATGATACAACAGCCATACAAATATAGTTGACGGCTGGTATTCAAACTTACTCGCGTTAGAAGCAAACATCAGAGGACATTTTGAAGGAATGTACAAATCTCATGGAAATATTTAGATTGGGTTTTGATGTTTTCAGGGAAAAAAACCTAGCATCCAAGGCTTCAAGTTATGAGTTATGAGCAGCGGCCGGATAAAGGAATAAGAAATGACAGTATGATAGGTGAGAGAAGCTCTGGTGTGAATCTTGGATGGAGGCATGACTCTGATTTTCTAGCTTTTAAGTATATTCTTCAAGGAATCACGGACATTTGAGCTCGTGCAATCTTGAGGTGTCTGAACAATGTTGGGGCTGTCAACAGGCATGACATGGGAGAGTGGATAGTTTCTGTTTGCATGCAATAGATTGCTTGCACTGCTGCAAATTCCCTTCAATATTACACTTTTATGCAGCCCACCAAGCAACCCTTCATAATCTGTATCCCCAGAGTCTCCAACAAAAACCACCATCTTTGACAGGTCAACACCCCACCGAACATACAAATACCTGAAATGTGTTTGGGGTCATTGAATTCAAACATTATTAAAAATATATATATCAATGATCAAAGAAGAAAGCAACTGTTTTGGGCACCGAAAAAATATAATAGAGACTTATTCAAGTGAGAAGGCTTGTGGATTTGGCTAATCACGGTTTCTTCTTGCTGGATGATTAATCAGTATCAAAGGTAACCAAGAAGGCCCAAAAAAGATAGGAGAAAGAAAGAAGCTTTGGCATCTCTGCAGCTAAAACATATGAATGTTGCCTGTTGACTCAACACATCATAGTCACCAGATCAATCATCCATTTCAAACAAAATGTTCAAAACCCAATGAATTTCCTATTTGCAAATTTGGATAACATGCATGCGGGTTTTCTCACAAAAGAGGAAAAAGAAAACGAAATTAAAATCAAAATAAAAAAAAGCATTGCTTTTTTTACTACTGCACTGGAAAAATATTGGTAGACCCAAGCATATTCCTTTTATAGAAATAAATGGTAAGCATGAGAACTTATAGGACGATACCTTTTTCTTTAACCATAAATGGGAAAGGCACTTCATGAAGACTGAATTGCCAAAGTTAGTCAAAATGTATCATAGGTCCTTGCACTCTTCGATTTTTTAAAATTTAATTCCTCTAGTATTATTTAAAAAAATTTAATCTTTATAATATTATTTTTTAAAAATTTTAGTTCAATTGTTAACAATGCACAGGGACTAAATTCCTTAAAAAATAATATTATAGGGAGTAAATTTCTTAAAAATCAATACTATAAGGACTAGATTCCTTTAAATAATACTAGGGACTAAATTTCTAAAATTTGAAGAATACATGAACCTATGACACATTTTAACCACCAATGTTTTATGATGAATAAAATGGACAACCATGGAAATCAAAGCAATATTTAAGAGAAGAATCATTATAGCATTTTATGATGAATAAAATGGGCAAACCATGGAAATGAAGGCAACATTTAAGAAAAGAATCATTATAGCATTATTTAAATGAACAAAAAAAACTCCACCTGAGGGCTTGGGAACGAGATGCCAGCACTGGAATTACATTTATCCTGGTTCCATTTTGACAATAAACAACATTACAACGCAGAGCTTGAATTCTCAGCAACTTCCGGAGCTCCTTAACAGGGGGAACCTAAGAAGATAATGAACATAAAATGCATATTTTAAATGGCATTGAAAAAGAAACATCATCAACATATGTGAATATATAATCACTGGCTAGATGTCAGTGTCCACATCAACTTGTGAGGTATTGTTTGCTCAAACATCATCAACATATGTAAATATATAATCACTGGCTAGATGTCCGTGTTCAAATCAACTTGTGAGGTATTGTCCGTTTTGATTTTTTTGGGCCTCACGGTTTTGTCCCATCAAAGGGACTTCATAAGTTAAAGATGATGTGAACACTTATATCTCAAGAACAACTCTAGTACACGTGGGATTCATAGCTCCTCTCTAGGACCATGACATCCTCCCCACTTCAATGAGGGTCCACTGTCCTCGGTGGCACATACCCACTCCAACAAGGGTCCACTGTCCTTAGTGGCACATTGCTGGTACCCCAAAGTCAGCTCTAATACTACTTATATTTCAAAACCAACTCTAGTACACATGGGATTCATGGATCCTCTCTAGGACCATGACATCCTCCTCACTCCAACAAGGGTCCACTGTCCTTGGTAGTACATCGCTAGTACCCCAGAGCAGGCTATGATACTAAATGTCAGAATCCACACCAACTTGTGAGGTATTGTCCACTTTAACTCCATTGGGCCTCACGGTTTTGTCTCACAAAAAGGCGCCTCAAGTTGAAGATGGTGTTAACACTTATATCCCAAGACCAACTCTAGTTGTGGAATTCATGACTCCTTTCTAGGACCATGACACTAGACATGTTAGAAATGTAAACTTGAATCCATCCTTGTTTGATTAGAAAGTCATTTGCTGGTAGTCAGTAGTATAATGAAAAAAAATTTACCATTCCTGCATTTTTCACTTCAAAAGCATAACAGTAATCGGTTGAAATTTGTTCAGCTGCGGTAACAATCTGTTCCTCATTCCCTGCCTTCTTATTAGTAGTCGATCCTGCCCAACGGACCAAAGTCTTTCTCAATCCTTCCCCACCCCAACGATATTCAATATGCGAGTGGTAATAGAAGTCAACTACGAAGGGACCATCTTCAGGATTAATAGTTGAATAGAAGAGGTCACTACCGCTATTGCAGATGAAAGCGTCAAAATCATTAGTATTCAAGCCTCCAGAGATCAGAAAAGATTGTATCTCAGAAATTGTCATGAATGTTGACAATATAAAACCTATAGAGCCTTCATTCCTTTCTTTTTCCACAGCTTCGAAAATCATTTTGATGGTGTCAAGAAGATCTTCATTGGAATCACAGTCCACAGCAATGACAAAGATATGTTTCCTCCTCCTTAATGCTGGAAATTTTCCTGTGCTGGAACTATGATCTGCTCTGTCTCCAGATCCAGCTTTCCTTTGATCTTTTAAAAAACCTCTTGACCATGATAAAACAGCATTCTCTAACTTACTCTTTCGGTCAGCAGCATTTCCTTCTGAATCTAAAGAATTATCATTTCCACTCCTATCTCCATCCAAAGAAAATTTCAGGTTCAAAGAAATATCCTGTATATCTCTCAAGGAATCACTTGGTGAATCTGATTCTGAAGTTTCAGCTCCATCATCACTCCTTTGCCACTGTGGATGCCTTGGTTTGTAACTGGCAATTCGAGATAAGTAAGCTTTACAGTGCTCTGGCCATGAAAATAGGTGAATGTTCTTCAACCCATTTTGACGACATCTTGCCCAGAGCTGCTTGTCTGCAACAAGCTTTAGAAGAGCATCAGCAATCGACTGCTGATCATGAGGATCAACAAGAAGACCATTGTCAAGTACCTGTAAAACATCTCATATTGGTTATCATAACAGTGATTCAGACTTAGGAGTCTCATGTATGCTTGTAATTCTATGATGCCCAATAAACACACTGTAATTGATGAGTCATACCCGATGTATATCAACAGGACCTCCATTTTTTGTGGCAACAATAGGCAAACCATGAGCTGCCGCCTGCAACAAAAGAGCCACAGTCATATATGGTTTAAAACTCGGATGAAATTAATAAACTATTTATAATGTATTTTACAGAGCACCTCGATCAAAGTAAGCCCAAATGGTTCAATAAAAGCTGGATTAATGAAAACTCCCTGCAAAAGAAAACTGGATCAGAAAGAGAAATGTGCAGATAATCTTGAGTAAGAGAGAGAGTTATGATAGATTACAACAATTTTAGAAGATAGTGTGGCAAGAAATAACAACCAAAGACTCAGCAATAATTTTTAGATACCCAAAGCAAGTGTCTCAATGATAGCATAACAAAACTACCCAAAGTCATATCCCTCCATATCACAAGGCAAAAAGACAGAAGCTCCGCGATCCAAAAATCAATGTTATATATATAATAAGTGTTATAAGATAAACAATAATTGAACATAGATAACAACTGCAATAACATAATCCTTTCACAAATAAGATTTAGAATATGAGTAGAACACAGTCAATACAACAAACTTGGAACTTGGCAAGAGACCAAACAGATAAGTTAGTTCCAAGCATGTACACCAAAATGGAGGTAGACCGAATATCAGACCATCTATGAAATTGATGTAAAACATGTACTACACAAGTTACCTTTGTCTTTGCTGCTAGACGGTAAATATCAGGAACCTCAAACTGTTTATGGTGTTTAGGATATGCCACTTGTCCATAAAGATCATATTTGTCAATAAGCTTAAGTACTGAGAGAAGAACCGAAGCATTTGTGCTTGACATTTCATCAATTCCATCTCGGTTCCCCATGATTAGTGTCTGTAAAGCACCAGAGAAAAAGAAAGGTAGAATTAAAAGAAAGCAGCAGCGAACTAGCTTCAGCTTTTCGTCACAAGCAAGAAAAAGCTTATAACAAAAGAACTTTCAGTAAGAAGGAAGAAGCTGTTTTCCTCAACCAAGTCTCCTTAGTAATTCAAACATACAAGGTTTGCAAGCTCTTGTAGTGGACGACATTCTCCAAAGGCTTTGACCAATGTTGTGATGTTCTTTTTGGGATCTGGCCGAGCAAGGGCCAGTATCATAGGCTTTCGAGGATTGGAGAAGAAGCGCATTATCTACAAAATACAAAGTTCAAAACTAGTATCAATTTTAATGGTGCAAGAGACATAGTAGCATGTCTTTGGTTATGGAAACATTAAGACAAAACACTATGTGGTAAATGAATAAGGAATGATTAGGACCTCAGACCAGATAGGCGGGTCTGGGGAAGATGGATGTTCTTCACTCCCTTCTATTTCACCATCCATATCACCATCTTGTGGAACAATATGATGGAATTCCATTCCAGGAGGAATTATCTGTACAAAAGATAGATTCATAATCAACATTCTATAACCCAGCAAGAGAGTCAACATGCCTGCATGTTTATCTGAGTGAAGCAAGAATCAAACACCACGCCTGCCCAGCCAACCTCATGAATTAACACACTACACATGCAATAATATCCATAAGCCAAGCTCCAAAGCTGGGTAGATACACCTCAGTTTTAACAGCATTCTTTGACACCAATTAAAGCACCTTGAAAAGTACATAATATTCAAGAACTTACAACCATGCGAGGCATGAACCTTCCATAGCAGCTGACATTTCGCCTGATCCTTACACGCAGTTTACGCTCCAGGACTGGGTCAAAACCATCATATAAACGCCACTGCTCACCTATCTCCTGTCTGGTACTGGTTATAACTATTTCAGATGCATCAAGAGATAATTCTTCAGCTTCTATTCGGCGCATAATTTTGTATGTTGAATTTATTTCATCTCTTGATAAGCGGCCTTGCTTTAAAAGCTGTTCCAACTTATCTCGTCCAAGCGAGTGGCCAGTAAAAAGCATTGGTACATTTAAAGCACCAGATAAAAGAGCAGCTGAGTCACCTGCATCTGCATAATGTCCATGGATGGCTACAGGCCAGACTGGTTTCCCACTACCAATCTGCTCACCCAGAACATTGGATATCTGTATTATGTGGCTAAGTGCACCATCAACAAATTCAGGGATGTAAGGCCACAGAAGTTCTTTGGGAATATATTTATCCCTAGGACCAAATGGTATTCGGACAATATAAGCACCACTGCTCTCTCCCATCTCATCCATGAAATCTTCTGAATTTCTTGGTGTCAGCATCTCTGTGGGTTCACCATAGCTCCAATCTACATCTGGTGATGCAACCTGCCTAGTCAGCAAATCAACCCGATAAACTCCTGGCATTGAGCCTAAAGCCCTTGCAAGTTCCACAACATACTTAACCTATAGACAACAAAGTTCTCGATTGGTCAGTTATCAGCACATGTGATTTGACAAGTTTTCTATAACCAGAATTAGAGAGAAAAAGTTTCCACAACCAAATCACCTGACCACCAGTATCAGAATCCCGACCAAGCTCCATATTTTCACCACGAATCAGACCATGAAGGCTGCATGGGTACGAGTTGTTAAAAACATTAAAGACCATCATGCATTCATCCTAACCTCAAGGATACTTTTACATGAATTATTGTCAAAAAATGTTCTTTTTTCTTTAACTAAATTTCATTTCAGCAGCTAACCGATTGATTTCAGGCCAAGGTTAATACCAGAGGCACAAATCTATAATCTTTTAAAAATAAAATGGTAGAAATACTGCAACACAAAGTTAACGATGCATAATCCTCAGCACATCTGAGTTAAAAAAACAAAAGCACTAGAGTTCAGCTCATGCCTTATTAACACAATGTATAGCTTTTTTCCCTTCTGTTGACTAGCCCAAGTCTCCATTGCGTCAACAGAATTTATTCTAGGCAGTCTGCTTTTGTTGCTTTCACCATGAGCTGATACATCACTGACAATATCTCCTTTCTCCCCTTCTGATAAGTCCTCAGACATATCAGCGGTTGCTTCTCTGCGGCCTCTTTCACGTTCAAGACGGCGTTTAGCTTTTCTCTGGGCCAACTCTCCCTCAAGCTAAAAAAAAACAAGGAAATATAAAAAAGCTTAGGACTTAATCACAAAGAGCTCAACAAATCTTTAGTGTATTAAGATAGTGAAAATTCAAATTTTCGAGTATTACTAATTATTTTAACCATGCCAACCCACACCCCTCCAAGGAGGGAAAAAATCAAACTTCAAACTCTGAAGTCAGTAGAAGTCTTATTACAAATTTCTTCATTGGTCAAGCAACGGGCAGGAACTTTCAGTTTGTTGCAAAAGTCAAAATAACTCCAACTCAAGATTAGAAACTTAAACTTTGGAAAAAAAAAAAAATTAGACAGCATATCATCCACATTGCACATGAAGAACACTGAAAAGTTACTTTATGGGTAACGCCAAGGGCTTTTTTTAAATCACCTATGCCACCCACTCTGAGCAACCAAATCAATCACTAATATTCTGTTTTCATCAAAATACATTAAGTTTAATTCAAACAAAAGGCCATTTTTATTTAGGAATTAGACATGAGAAAGGATCAAACTTAGGAAGCGAAATACCAGCTTACACCTCCTACATTCAATAAGGAAATAGAACTTTTCACTCAAATTGCATTGTAATTCATAACCAACCATAATAGATGCAATAACATAACTAAGACTCCGATTGGTTTTTGGCTGTTGCTTGTTCTACTTGATTTTTAGTTCCTAAAATGTTACCAACAGATTTTAAAAAATAAATAAATAAATGGTAGAAACAAAGTCATATTAATTGGTTAAAATAAAAAATTGGCCGAAATGTAAAACCAGAAAAAGTTACATTTTTGTTTTTTGATTATGCAAAAATATTGCTATTTGCTCTTGTAACCGCACTTTTTTTAGTAGCAAAAGCAAAATATTCTTCTTCGAACAAGGGTATTGTATTAGAGGCATTTGTTAGAGTTCTGATAAAAATCCCATACCAATACCATTAAATAACATTCCATCAATCCCCTCAGAAACAAACCAGACTAACATTTTTTTTCACACATTTCAATTACTTCACAAACTTTTGTTAACCAATTCAACCAAATTATCAAAAAAAAAAAAACCTCAAACATATTATGCTTCGCATTCCATTCTCACCACCACCGCCATCATCATCACTTCATAATTCAACATCTAAAATCAAATTCCGAAAAAGGGAAAGAAAAGAAGACAGACAAAAAGAAAGAAAGAAAGAAAATAACCTGTTTCTTTTGACGAGCCAAATTCCATATCCTCCAACACATATTCTCCAATCTAGTGTTTCTTTCCTGGGGACTCCTCGTTGCTTGAGCCTATACCAACCCAAAGAATAAAATAAAAAAATAAAATCCATTCAGCTAAAACCCATATAAACATGATAAAAAAAAAAAATCAAGTTCTATATTCGAACAGATTGTCAAGAAACAGCAGTACCTTAACCCAGGAACGGTGGAGATCAGTTTCATCGAATCCGGTGATGACCTCCTCCACGAAATACCGAGTTGGGCTAAACCTGCCTCGTTCCCGGAGCAATAGCGACGATTTGGCGTCATCTAAGTTAGGACCCACATCTAATATGGCCTCCAAGTAACTGTTTATCCAGTCGTTACCCGCCATTTTTGTTGAACGGAAGAAAAAAAGGTGAGAGATCGAATGCAACGAAAGAGAAACAGAGAAAGGTGATGACTGATGAAATGAAAATTTTGGTATTGTTATATAATGGGTGGTTTTTTATTGGTATTTGTGTATTGCTTAAACGATAAGGACACTGTTGTCTAAAGTGTAATACTAACTGCAGTATATTCAAGAATTAAGAGCGAATCTACCAAACCAAAATTTTGTTTCCAGAAACATAGGATTTTTTGTAATAATTTTTGTGCCCAAAAACTAGTAGTAGTAAAATATTATTGATTTGTTGAAAGAAAAAAAAATTACTGTTTTTATTATCAAGTATATTTTTTATGTTAACGTTTTTACTTGATATGATAGGCATGTTTGATAAAATCAGATTTGGCATTTCAATGTTTTATTACCGACGATTGATCATGGAGTTTCTTTTAACTGTTTTATTATAGATTTTGGACAATAATCAATCATATTGTTTGTTGATAAATAATTGTTAAATTTTTTCTGTTAAAGTTCGATTTTTTTATAATTTTAAATTAAAATATTATAGATATAGATTTTGAAATATATAAATAATACTATATTTGATCCCGTGATTTCATTTAGGTTTGTTGAAACATTGAAGAGATTGACTTAAGGAATCATTCTGGTAATATGCTTTAGAAGACTTGACCATCATTTTACGGATCTATATTATTTTATAATTTTTTATTATAATATTATAATTAATTAATTATAATTATAAACTATATAAAAATTATCATTTAAAAATGTAAATTTTATGTAATTTTTTTAACCTCATACAATATTAAATTATAATTTATTAATTATATTACATTAATTATAAGTGATTATTTTGAGTTCTATCAATAATTATTTGTTGAAATTATTTTGAATGTACGATCTGTTATTATTTATTTAAATTATCTTAAAAGATTAAACAATTTATATATTTTAAAATTGTTTAATATATATATATATATATAAGTCCAAACAGCTCAATTATAGGGCGGAAAACTTCAGTAAGAAACATTTAAGTTTATGGTGTATTTTCTTTTTGACTTTATGACCACTTGTTAAGTTTATGACTTAATCACATCCATTAATTACCAATTTGTATACTAATCAAGGCTCGCTTTGCAATTAGTCCATCAGGGCAAACAAGACAAAGATCACATGCATGATTTTTCTCGAAAGGTCCAAGCCAAATTGGTTGTTGCCGACTCATATGCTCTAATTAAAGAAAATGCATTAATGACATTATTTTATATGCATTACCCTTGCTATAATTATTGTCAAAAATAATTACATTGGCATGTACGTGTCAGATGATTAATAGAACGCATAAAACTTTAGAATCTTCCCACTTAACTATTTATTTATTTTTATAAAAATATTATAATTAATTAATAATTAAATTATAATTATAAAATAATTAATTCACTATAATATAATTAAACAATCAAACTAAACTCATATATTGAGATTTGAAGTTTTGAATCTAAAATTTCAAAATTTTAAGATATTTTATTTACCATTAAATCAAAATCTCATTGATTATTTATTTATTTATTTATTGTCTTTAATGCTTTAATAATAACTTTTTAATAATTTCAATCAAACATTAGTTACATTCTAGATAAGTAGTTTAATATTGATACTGGAATCATTTTTAAAATTAAAAATTTTGAATTTGAATTCGAATGATAATAAAAAAATTTATATTTTTAATGAAGGCCTGGAGCTAATGTTGGAAAATTGAAGCCTTACTTAGTGTTTCTTGTTGGAATTTTAAGTAGAGTAAGATTTATGAAATTTTGAAACAAAAATCTCTTATCCTGTAATCCAAAATCATATTTAAAAAATATACAATCATAATTGGTAAATTTTTATATAAGTTTTAAGTGTGATTGAGTAATTGTAAAAAATTAATAAAAAAATTATAAGGGAACTGTTTTCCCTTGGCAAATAGTTAATGCTTGATACAGATATTTTTATTACTGTTCCTGTATTTGATTTCAAACAACAAATTTCAGTGGATTCTGTGAAGAATCCAAAGTATATTGAAAGTAACGTATAATGGAAATTATCATAATCTTCTAAAATAAAATAAAAACATATTTTAAATCAATTTAAGTAAATAATAAGATGATAAACAATTAATATTTATATGAGTTTATATTTAATGCTTCTAAATTTTATATATTGTTAATAAATAAAATGATATTATCTTATTAATGAAATAAATCATATATCTTTTTATTAATAAATGAATTTTTTAAAAATATTAAATTTTTATATATTTATTTTAAAAATTAATATTTATTAATTAATAAAATGATATCATTTAATTTACTGATAGTATGTAAAATGTATAGTGCATCAAATGTAATGAATATACCCATTTTTCAATTTTTCTACTTTTTTCTATGTTTTGTTGTGTAACTAAAAAATGTAATGAATTTCTTAATAATATATGTACCCTAAATAAAATTCCCTCTTTTTCTTATTTCATTATTTTATGATAAATTATTAAATATTCTTATAATGAAAATTTAAACATCATAAATAGAGTTAAAATTATAATACATGTCTTTTAATATATATTTAAAATATAAAAAAATTTATAAAATAAAATATATGTCATTATTTTAATTTTGTTTATAAAATTAAAAATTTTAATTATCAATATATTAAATAATTCTTCTTATTTTATACTCTCACGTATCTCACCCACGTTAATAAGCGCTTTAAAAAAAAAAAAATTGTCAAAATTTGGTAATAGCTTTCGCAAAACTAAATCCGCAAAATCAAAATTTCTTTAACAAAGATAAAAACGCATGCGAATCATAAATGAAAGAACCCATCACATTTAAGTGCCTTGAAAATGGGTTAATGCTAGTAGAGTCATTAATCATAGGCAGTCTATAATAGTAACCTAGGGGTGCCCCTTGAAATTTTTGTAATGCCCTTTAATATGTATATATATTTATGTTAAATATATTTAAATTGATTCTCTAATAAAAAATATTAATTTTATTATCTTTTGTGTTTTATAAATTAAATTTAAAAATATTCAAATTATATTTATATTTATTTATTTATTATATCGAATAATTATTATTTATAAATTCTTTAAATCAATAAATTTGTCATAAATTTTAATCATAATCAAATTAACTTAACAAAGTCAAATTAACTTAGATTTATCACAAATTTTAAAATGACAATCAAATTAACTTAACAAAAGTCAAATTAACTTTCTAACTTTTCCAACAAGATTTAAGTTTTCAACTAAATTCTAACTGTATTTTTTAAATTTTTACTTTTTTAGTTTAAGGATATCGTAGCTTACATAATTTAAGGAAAAAAAAAAGAGATTTAGCTTATTACGAAAGTACAACTCCTTTTCTTCATATATTTTTACTTTTATTTGAAATCTCTATCACATTTTATTATAATTCTTTTTTCAACAAGAACATCATTTTTGAACTATTTTACAAAAGGATAGAAAAATATCAAACTTCTAATCTCAAAATTTCATCTTCATTATTTTTAAAGTATATTTAGTTTTATTGTTTTGATAACATATTTAATGATTGATTTATTCATTTTACTTTAAATTGTCAAAAAAATTCTATGTGATTAATAATTTAACAATTAATTGTAAATCATGCTATTGTTAAAAGTATAATATTGTTATAATAATATTTTTTGTTTTATAATTTTATGCTCTTATCATATTTTTATTAGTATATTGTTTGCCTATATATATATATATAGGGATAGATCCATGATTTATTATCAATGGGGGCATGTATTTTAACTTAATTTATTAAAATTTTCATTGAAAAGCAAATTAATATAAAAAATTCCAAACAAATTAACATGTATAACAAATTTTTCTATAAAATACAATTTTTTTATGTCGTAAATATAATATTTGCATAGCTAAAATTAACTACATAGTTGTCGATGAATATAGCCTAAATATTATAATATCATAGATAAATAGTCATTCAATACATGTACATGCAAACACATATACATATAAATATGTATATATATTCATTTAATAAAAATTTACTTATAGAATTCTTAAATATAAATATAATATGTGAAAAAATAAATATCAATATTTTCTGTCTTATCTTTTATTTTCATTTTTTATTTATTATAATGTGGAGAATCACAAATGCTTATTTTCTTATATACAATGAAAATTATACTTTTTTATATAGAATGAAAACAAAAATGAAGATATAAATCTATGTTAGTTAAAAATCATTTTTTTATTTTTTATTCCTATTAATTCACACTTTATATGTTATTTATATGAATTCTGAAAATTCTTTATTTGTTTTTCTTCAAAATTAATGTATATATTATGATGAAATTGTTTATCACTCAAAGTATAAATGTTCAATTACTACATAAACAATAAAAAGTTTTATTTCATGATCCTCAATTTAGTAGGGGCAAATATGATAAAAAAAAATTAGTGGGTGCAAAGCTTAAATTTTTTAAAATTTATGAGATTTTTCTATAATAAATTTAAAGAATTTTAGTATCTCAATAGGGACAGCTCTCCATATGTATGTCTGTCTCTGTATATTTATTAATAAGTATGATAAAATACACCTTAAGAAAAAAAAAAGATAAAAGATATTTTATATTATTAGTTGGCCTCCTCTAAATTATATGTCAACATCCGCCATTGTCGACACTCATTATGTCTAAGATAATTGCAGATCATGTTTAAATAATCAAATATAGTTAGGTCCAATTTTAGGTTAAGTTATTGATTTTAGCTTAATAATGCATTTTAATTTGATATTTTGGTTCGGGTTTTATATAAGTTTGTGTTGGGCCCATTGTTTAAGCTTATTTTTTAGGACTTTTCATGAATCAAATGTTGACTTGATTCATGATAATGGGCTAGTGTGTTGAAAGGCCCAAAATAAAAATGAGGCCCATGAGCAATTTTTGTCATCTTTTACAAATACTGAAAAAGGCATAAGTTATAGATACAAAAATTCAAACGATGAAAAGGAAAAAGTATAAAGCTTAAGCAACCGTGGTAGCAGATTTTCCTCAACCCCGAATCCCCTCATTCCAAATTATCTCCCTATTCCCAACTCTCTGATTTCACCTTCTAATTTCACCTATGCACTTCTATTATCATTTAATCAAAAATCGTTAACCTAGAGAGCTCTACTATCCTAGATACAACAATTTTAATGTCTTTCACTTCCACCTAAAAATTTTTTAAGCATGTACTAATACACCTCTGCAAGAATATTTCAAAATTACAATCACCAGAGGTCAATTTAAACGTTTAAAAAATAGAGGATTTTCAAGGGCTTTCACTAACTATAAGAACCAAGGGTTGTTGATCTACCAAAAGAGGAAAAAGAAAAAAAACAAGGAGAACTAGTTTAACCCAACCCTTCCTCATCGTCTACAGTCCCAAACCACTCATTTACAGTTTCTAAAAACCACCATCACAAAAACCCAACACATCACTGCTACTAACAAATTCAACCACGATGAACATTAACAAATAGAAAACACCAAAAACCTAAGTTCTACTCTTGCTTGAGCCATCGTAAGCCATCCTGCCTCCACCACCACCCAAACTTTGCCAAGATTACATTGCTGAAAGCCACCTTTCACACCATCGAATCCCACCCAACACTGCCCCAACAGAGAACCTAGTTTATCACTCTATAAGCCTCATGTTAAAAAAAAAAAAAAAAAGCTCAAACTACCCACAATTCTATCTACCTGAAACCATCCAAGCAAGAAATAAAAGCAAAAAAAAAAAAAATTTTACATTCCTCTTAGATAATATTTGGTATGGGGTGATCATTCAAAAAATCATGATGTTATATACATAGTGAGTAAATTACAGTGTTTGATAATCGCTTAATAATTTTATGTGATAGTGATCTTAAATCACCGAGAGTTGGCATTAACAAAGGACTTTAACAAACACTTTAACAAAGGACAAAGGACAAAATAATGCCCCGCTGCCATCCCTACTATAAACACTTTAACAAAGGACAAGGGCAAAATAAGTTGGCATACCATGGTATTTCTTTCGAGATTTCATCGTGGGACATTAAGATGATCAAGGCATGGCAATTGCCCTAACAATTTATACCATAATGATATTTTCAAAAACTTTGGAATACATAAAAGTAGCAATGGTTAATTTGTTTGATTAAAAACTCTGGGAGATTAAAATAGAAGTGGTTGATTTTTTTGAGTAAATTGAAAGTCAAATGATTAATTTTATATCGATGATCCTAACCGACACTATATTATTATATGAGAAAATAAAGCAAAAATCTTTTTCACTTTCGGGATTTCATTCACTTCAGATAGTATTTCATAACAACTTTTTTACTTAATGTTCTTTAAAGCATAAGTTTAAAATGAGTAATATAATTATTAGTTGTTACTATCTAGTGGGCACTATTATACCATTTCATACTTTTTTTTTCTTTTTTCTTTATGTTATTTTTTTCTTAAATTTACACAAAGTCTAGAAGAGTAAAACTAAAATAATACTTTCTTGATAAAATGTTAAATTTTTAATTTCAATAATTAGTTTCAATGACAATTTTAAATTAAAAAGAAACAAGTATTATAACATATTTTTTAATAAATATATAAAAAATTATTACCAAACAATTCAACTATAGGTGGAAAACTTCATTTACAAGCATTTAAGTTTGTGGTGATTTTTTTTTTTTACTTTATAAACATTTGTTAAGTTAATATCCTTAATCACATCCATTAATTACTAATTTGTATACTAATTAAGGCTCACTTGGCAATTAGTCCATTAGGGCAAACAAGACAAAGATCACATGTATAGTTTTTTTGGAAAGGTCCAGGTCAATCGAATATTCCCAAATCATAGGCTCTAATTAAAGAAAATGGGTTAATGACAGTATTTTATATGCATTAGCGTTACTATGATTATTTTAAAAATAATTACATTGGCATATACATGTCGAATGCTTAATGGAACACATAAAACTTTAGATCCTCCCACTAAACTATTTATTTATTTTTTAAAATATTGTAATCAATTTATGATCTTTAATTTAATTAGAGAAAATATGATAAAAATTTTAATAGGGGCAAAGCCTGAAATTTCTAAAATATATGAGATTTTTCTATAATAAATTTAAAGAATTTTAATACCTCAATAGGGGCAACTACTTTTACAACTCCAAATGTAGTTTGCTGCTATATATGTTAGTAAGTATGATAAAATACGTCTTAGAAAAAAAATAAGATAAAATATATTATATATTATTAGTTGACTCCTCTAAATTATATGTCAAGATTTGCCACTATAGACATCTATTTTATTCGAGAAAATTATAGATCATCTTTGAATAATCGAATATGGTTAAGTCCAATTTTAGGTGAAGTTATTGATTTTAGCTTAGTTATATATTTTAATTTAATATTTTAGTTCGGGTTTTATGT
This sequence comes from Durio zibethinus, assembly GCF_002303985.1. The sequence continues at coordinate 25,479,258 of NW_019168159.1, read as the reverse complement.
CAATTTCCATTGGGTCCATTTTCTAGGCTTATTTTTTAGGACTTTTCATGAATCAAGTGTTGACTTCATTCATGATTATAGGCCAAATCTGTTGGAAGGCCCAAAATAAAATTGATACCCATGAGCAATTTTTGTCATCTTTATCAAATGCTGAAAAAAGCAAAAGTTATAGATACAAAACTTTTAACAATGAAAAGGAAAAAGTCTGAAGTTTAAGCTACCATAGCAGTAGATTTTCTTCAACCCCAAAAACCCCTCTGTCCAAATTGTCTCCCATTCCTAGCTTTCTGATTTCACCTTCTAACTTCACTTATGCACTTCTATTATCATTTGATTAAAACTCATTAACTTAGAGAGCTCCACTATCCTAGATGCAGTAATTTTAATATCTTTGTTTTTCATCTAAAATTTTTTGAGCATGCACTAACACACCTTTGGAAGAATATTTCAAAATTGCAATCACTAGAAGTCAATTTAAAAGGTTAAAAAAAAAGAGGATTTTAGAAGGCTCTCACTAACTATAAAAACCAAGAGGTTGATCTACCAAGAAAAGGAAAAAGAGAAAAAAATAGAGGAAAGCTAGCTAAACCCAGCCGTTCCTCATCATCTACAATCCCAAACCATACCTCCATAGTTTCTAAAAACCTAACACATCACTGCAACCATCATTTCAACCATAGTGAACATTCACAAACAAAAAACACTAAAAACCTAAGCTCTACTCTCACTTGAGCCACTGTAAGCCATCTTGGCTCCACCACCACCAAACTTTGCCAATACTACACTACTAAGGGCTACCTTTCACACCATCGAATCCCACTCACCACTGCCCTAATAGATAACTTAGCCCATCATGACAAAAACTTTAGGTTAAAAAAAAAACCCCAAACTACTACAATCCTATCTACTTGAAACCCATCCAAGCAAGAAAAATATATAAAATAAAAAATAACATTCCTTTTAAAGAAAGCCACAGAAGCAAAAAACACACAAAATAAAAAAATTAAAAATCTAAAAATCCAAAATGAAATGAACTGTTTTAAGCTAGGTTGGTTTGGAGTTGTTCTAGGCTGAGTTTTTTAACGAAAAAAAGGCTAAGGGGAGGTTAGAACATATTAAAATATGAGGATGAATGGAACAATGAAAAATGGGATCTTAAGAGGTAGAGGTTGTAACTTTTCAACTCAGATATAGGCTATTAGAGAGAGTTTTGGCAAAAACTAAGGCTAGAAATAAGAAGATAAAGAGAAAATAGTTGGGTATAAGTTTTCAGAGGAATTCCAACACCGATAAGTAGTAGTCGATGATGAAGTCAGTGACAATAGATAGTGATCAACCATCAAAATTTGAAAAAAAAAAAAAAGGTCAGTTCTTTGAAATTTGAGAAAGAGACTTTTTATTTGGAAAGAAAAAGTTAAAATGTTTTTAAAAAAACTTTAAATAAAAAAAATAAAAAAGATCCGTATGTGGACTCGATATGACTTGATGATCAGCACACCTGACCTTGAAGCCCATATCAGCCAAAATAAGACCAGTTCGAATGAGCCAATTGTGAACTATTCCGAACCAAAAGAAAACTAGGTTAAACCGCTAGCAAACTGCTTTCGATCGTGGAAACTACTTAGAATCGGGCCAAACCATCAGCTAACCACTTATAACTATGAAAATCGCTCCAAAATTATCTAAACCACCTAAACTGCTCCTTGGACCATTGAGTAACATTGACCGGCTCGTTTTTGGTAATTTTTATTATTCTTTTCATTTTTTAAAGTTTTAATTAATTAATTAATTAATTAATTTATGTATGTATATTTATGTTTTAAATCCATAGAATAATTTTTTTTAATAATAAAATTAGTGTTAAAATTTTGGTTAATTTAGAAAATATGTTAAAAAAATGAAAATCTTTTCAAAGATAAGATATTAAGAAAATATTAGTGATTCCTTAAAAATCTATAGATGATGATATTTTTTCTAAAATACTACCAAAGTATTAGAGTATTTAAAAAAATAATCAATACAAAAAATATTCATTTGCTTATTTTTTAAAAACATTAATTAAAAAATAGTGATGGAAAAAATGAGTCTTTTTCAGTAACAGAGTTATATAATAATGCATGAATATTATTTGCATAACCTTTTTTTTTAAATGAAAATATTTGAAGAGGAGATTTTAAGAAAGTTCGAGTAGTAATTTCTAAGAAATTTTTAGGTGAAATTTTTTTTTAAAACACTGCATATCATGTTTTGTTATCTGTATATCATGTTTTTGCCTAAGTAAGATTATTAAGATAAAAAAAAATTTTTGCTGCCATACATGTTTTGTTATCTGCATTCTATACACGTATATTAACCTTGAAAATGAATGTGAATTTTCGATGATGGAATTTTAGAGAAGTTCGAGTAACAATTCTTAAAAAATCTTTAGGTAAGTAATTTTTTTTCTAAAATATAGCCAAAGTATTAGAGTATTTAGAATAATTTTCAATATGAATTTCCCGTTAAGAAATGAATTTTTATAAAAAGTAAATATTATTCAAAATAAATTGTGAGTATCACATTTTATTATAAATATTGATTTTGAAAAGAAATATAAATTGTCGATAATGAGATTTTTGAGAAGTCCAAGTAGTGATTTCCAAAAAATTCTTAGTTGAGAAAGTTTCTCTTAATATTATTAGAGTATTGGAATATTTTTAAAAATTTTTAAATACACATAGTTCTTATTTATTCTTCAAGCAATAGATTTCAAAAAATTAGAGAAAATTATTTTTAAATATCAAAATTAAGACAACTTTTATCGAGGTTAAAGGATAACATGTGACTAATTAATACCTTTTTTTAAAGTGGGCATTGTGGGTGTTAATCATTTCTTACGTGTAACCATACTCCTAAACCCAGCTTTATTTTCATAGACTCAAAACTTATTTTTTAATAAATTTTAACTAATTTTAAAATTTTATTAAAATGATAGTTTTTTAGGTGACCAACCACACCTAGCCAAAAAAAATTAATGGTGACTCCCTTTTTTATTATTTTTAAAATTCGTCTAATGGTCCCCAAAATAGTTATGACAACTTAATGATTCTATTAAGGACATTTTGAGAGTCAATTCAAAATTAATTATGTGTTATTTTTAATTTTGATTTAATAGTTATAACTGGTAGTTGACTTTAATTTTTTTTATTTTGATTTTTTAAAAAATAAATGATATAATAATAATAATAATAATAATAATAAACAAAAAATAGAACAAAAAACTTACATTTCATTTTAACAATGTCATCTATTCATTATTTGTTCATATATTTTATACTTTATATGTCATTTTTAAATTATGAGGCACTTAGGATAGATTATGTACTCTGTTCCCTCATGCACACAGTGACACATTTATATCATGCACGAGCTTTGTATCCGAACTTCAATCATTTTAAAATGGAGTAAAGTACCTATACTGTTATAAAGTGATAATCTTCACAATGGCAAGTGAATACTCCCACTCAAACTAGACCATTTTCATTTGTATCCCATAATCGATAAGGATTGAAATACATTATTAGTCTTACATGAATGCTAGTAAAGAATGATTTGCAAATCTTTTTAGATGCGAATAAATCTAAACCAAGCATATAATAAGCCATAAAGGGTCAACCTTAGATAGAGTCATGCCTATCTTTTATAGATCGTATCCAAAATTAAAGCAAGCAAAAGAACACTTGTAGTATGATGTTTTTTCTAAGAGAAATAACAAAATGTATACACTCATATTCGTCTCAATTTCTTAAAAAAGAACAAAAAATTTTCATCTCATATCCTTTCCTTTTCTTTTCCTTTTTCTAAAAAATAATCTTTCTTTTTTGTCCCTTTCATTTCTTAAACTTTACTTATTTCGTTACCCCCAAAGGTGTTTTACTTATCATTCATAGGGCGTTTGGTTCGGGAAAATTTGATTTTTTCTCCATAATTTTGCTTGTGAGAATGTGATTCTTATGCTTTGTTCACAGGTATCTGATTTCTTTAAGTAATCTTAGATTTCCAACAGTAAAAAAAATGTCAGAATCAAAAACCTATTTCTCCTTGTAGTTTTTTAATATTTTGATAGGAAAATTACTTTTATCCTACATTTAAGCTGCATACAAAATATTTTCTTTCAATTTTACCATTTTGAAAATCAACATGTGAAAATCAAGTAATTATGAATTATTTTTGTTTCAAAATTTTTTTAATTGAATGCTCTTTTTTTATATTTTCTCACTTGAATATTACGTTTATAAGCTTTGAAATATAGTAATTGTGATTATTTACTATGTTTCTTTGAACATAGACATAATATTTGACAACTCATAAATTTTTTTTATATTTTCCTACTCGAATATTGCATTTTTAGATTTTAAAACTCAATAATTATGATTATTGACTGCATTTTTTCGACAAAAACTCAATATTTGACGATTCGTAGATTTTCTTTATATTTTTACACTTATATATTGTGTTTGTAAATTTTGAAATGCAAAAATTATGATTATTTACTACATTTTTTTCGAAACAGTATTTGATTAATCAACAATTTTAATATTATTTGCTTATTATTTTAATGCACTTATATCTCATTCTGACATCGATGATTTCTTGGCGTGTACATAGCATGTTTTTAGTTTTGTTCATTCTTTCATAAAGTCACTTTTTACTTTGTCAAACTATAGGCTTTTTACAAGAAAATTGGATAGAGTTTTTTTAAATGGCAAATGTAATTTTTTATGTCAATTCTTATTTATAATTTTTAATTAAAATATATAATTAGTGTCATACTTGATTAATTTAATAATTAAATGATAAATATTTATGTTTTTATAAATATGATGAGTAATAAATAATTTAATTTAATTTAATTTAAATATAAAAATATATATTAACATTGAATAATAACTTTTACAATTTTTTTATATTTTAAGACCATTTCAATGGCTTTGGAGACTAAATTACGTAAGTACTAGTTTTTTTTGAGTTAGATGGTAATAGAATAATTGTTTAAAAAGGAAAAAAGTTGGGTATGGAGTGTGTAGATTTCAACCACTCAAATATTACATTTGGAGATTTTGAAACGTAAGTTATTGTGATTATTTATTACATTTATTTGAAGATAAATGCAGTATTTGAGTTCGTTCTTTTTTTTTTTTTTTTTTACTCGAATACCGTATTTGAAGTTTTTGAAATGTAATAATTGTGAATTATTTACAATGTATCTTAAAATGTGGTATTCTATTTTAACTTTTTTTTTTATTTCTCACTCAAATGCTGTGTTTCTAAAATATGAAACCTAGTAATTGTGAATTATTTCTTGCATTTATTGGACGAACAAAACACAGTAATTGATTGCTCTTTTTTTATAATTGGTCAGTCGAAATTGTGTTTATAGGATTTAAAATGTATTAATTGTGGATTTTTTTGGATAAATACGTTGTATTTATCATGTAGTGAAGAACATTATAGTAAAAATATTTGATTAAGTAATTTAACTTTTCCTTTAATCTAATACTAGAATATAAAAATATTATGTCATTAAAAATAAACTCTTATTAGGAATTCACATCACTTTTTTTTTTAAATCTAAGATCCCACGAACCAATCATCCCATTAATATTTTCCTTTTCTCCTTTTAATTTTTTTTTTTAAATTTCATACATATATTAACTTGTTATCTTTTTTCTTTTTATATATTTTTTAGCATAAACTACATTGGTATATTACAATAATATAGTGAGATATTTGTTTTGAGATATCTTTCAACGAAAATTTTTTTCATGGATTTCATAATATTATAGATCTATTTGTCATTTATAAATATTTCATGTGAGTCATATAAAGAGGTGTATGAATAGTTTAAAAAGATCTAACAAAAAAAAAATTACTTACCTGTGATTATGCGTCGAGATCTTTTAAAAAAACGTATTTGATTTTTAAACAAAATAATTTAAAATTTTTGATAATTATATAGAATCAAATAAACGAAACAAAAAAATAAAAATTTTATAAAAAGTATAAACGATTGCATTTCTTATTCCAATAGTGATTGAAAAATACTTAAATAGAATAATTGCTCAATTTTGAAATCCATCGTAGAGAATCACGTTTAATGAAAAGGATTTAATATCGGCAATCAAAGAATAATTGATTTTGGTCTAATTAGAACTTCAATACTCTAATAAAATATATACTAAAAAACCAAAATTAAAATACCCTAAAATATAGCAAAACAGATGAGGATAAAGGTAGAAAAACTAAAATTAAAATACCGTAAAAAATAGCTAAACAGACGAGGATAAAGGTAGAAACTATAAACGCTATAACAAAGGACAATGGCAAAATCAGTCGGCGTATTCTGACATTTCCTTCTATACGTCATCATAGGACATTTAGAAAATGATCGAGAGTTGGCAGTACTTCGCTGATAAACTTATGACATATGATGTTTTAAAAATTTTTGGGATATATCATAGCAACATTGGTTGATTGGTTTGAATAAATTAAAAGTCAAACGATTAATTTCGTACAGACGATCGTACTCGATATTATATTATTATATGAGAAAATAAAGCAAGGTCTTTTTCACTTTTCAGCTATCATTTACTTCATATAGCAATTCATAGCAACTTTTTTTCTTCTTTAGAGCAAAACTCAAAAAGTGGTAATGTAATTATTAGCTGTTACCATCTAGGACACGCAACTACACCGTTTCATTTTTTTTTTCTTTTATTTTATTTTTTAAATTTACAAAAAGTCCAAAACTAAAAAAAACAATACTTTGTTAATAAAGTATTAAAATTTTTAATTTCAATGATAATTTCAAGAAAAAATATTATAACATATTTTTTAAAAAATATAAAAAAATAATTACCAAACAGCTCAATTATAGGGTGGAAAACTTCATTTACCAACATTTAAGTTTATGGTGTATTTTCTTTTTGACTTTATGACCATTTGTTAAGTTTATATCCTTAATCACATCCATTAATTACTGATTTGTATACTAATCAAGGCTCACTTTCTAATTAGTCCATCAGGGCAAACAAGACAAAGATCACATGTATGGTTTTTCTGGAAATGTCCAGGCCAGTTGGTTATTGCGGAATCAAATGCTCTAATCAAAGAAAATGAGCCAATGACATTATTTTATGAGCATTAGCTTTACTATGATTATTCTAAAAAATAATTACATTGGCATAAATGTGTTGGATGATTAATGGAACACATAAAACTTTAGATCTTCCCACTAAACTATTTATTTCTTTTTTTAAAAGCATTATAATCAATTAAATAATTAATTATTATATTATAATCAAATTATAATTACTTAATAATCAATTAATTAAAATATAATTAAATAATCAAACTAAACCCATACACAATAAGATGTCAAGTTTTGAACTTAGAATTCAAAATTCTAACACATCCTCCTTACCACTAAATCAAAAATCCATTGATTCTTTATTTATTAATACTATACTCTCTAATGCTTTGATAATAACCTTTTTTAAACTAATAATTTCAATCAAATATTAATATTATTCTAAATAATTAGTTCAATGATACTGATTGTTTTTAAAATCAAGAGTTTCGAGTTTGAACCTTAATTGTAATAAAAATTATATTTTTAATGGAGACCTGAAGCTAATGTTGGAAACTTGAAGCCTCCGGATTTTAATTAGAGTAAGATTTATGAAATTAAAAAGAAAAACTCTTATTCTATATATAATCCAAAATCACATATAAAAATATACAATTATAATTGGTATATTTATATAATTTTTAATTATGATCGAGTTATTATAAAACTGAAGTAAAATATTTTCCCAAAACATATAGTTGATGCTTGATGCAGATATTTTTATTTCTGTTCTTGTATTTGATTTCAAACAACAAATTTCAATGCATTCTGTGAAGAATTCAAAGTAGATTGATAGTAATGTATAATGAAATTATAAGTGAAATCAATCAAAGTAAATAATAAGATGGTAAATAATTAATTAATATTTGCGTTCCACTTTTCAAATTTTCTACTTTTCTCTATGTTTTGTTGTGTAACTAAAAAAATGTAATGAATTTCTTAATTATATATATATGCCCTAAAAAAAATTCCCTCTTTCTCCTCTCATTATTTTATACTCTCACACACCCCGCCCACTCTACCAAGTGTTTTTTTTGTTTTTTTTTTTTCAATCGAAGTTTGGTAGTAACTTTCAAGAAACTAAATCCGCATAATCAAAATTACTTGGACAAGGATAAAAATGCATGTGAATCATAAAAGAAAGAACCCATCAATTTAAGTGTCTTGAAAATGGGCTAATGCTCGTAAAGTCGTAATCCCAAGAATGGTTCCGAGGGCTTTACTTGTTCTCTGCCGTATCAGAGACTCAGAAGGAATCCTTTGTTTTGAAATTAATGTGATTGATATCTATGCAGATTTTCTCAAATGTGAACACAAGTTTGTACATGGCCATGGGGGGGAAAGTGATGGTGAATTGATATTTGAAGCTTCTGTGATTTTTCCTCGGCTGATGGTTGCATGGCTATGGTCTTCGCTTTCACCACGACCCTAAATGCTTCACAGCCAAAAATTTTCTCTTGTTTTTTTTTTTTTTTTGGGTATCTAATAAAAGTCAAATACTTAATTAACATATCACATAATTAATAATAAATTTTTTGTAATCCTTTATTTTCTAATTATGCAAATTAAGAATTAAGAATTAAAATATTTCAAAAAAAAATTCAAACTGTTAAATTCAATGTTTCAGTTTAAAAGCTTTTATTATTAACTATTGCAACACAAAGAGCACACTTGAATTATCTGTTTTTACACAAATCAAAGATTCAATAAGCTTTCATCGTGTTTGTGAATAAAAAAATTTTATTTTGAACAGATAATAAACTGAACCCATGTAAAATGGGAAAGTAAACCCCTGCTTGATCTGAAAATGGGCCTGGTTTAATTTACGTATTGAATGGTCGGTCAAGTCTCTTTCTTTATTTACTTTATTTTTAATGAAAAAAAAAATTAGAACAGTCACATAAATGTTCAGTCCACTAATTTTAAAATAGGGTGAAAAGAAGGAAAATGAAATAAACGTTACATCATTACATAGATACCCAATTTATTTAACAGAGACCGCAATCTATCAAATATGCATTATTCTTTTTAAAAATAATTATCATTGGTGGATGATGAGTCTCTATCTAGTTTCCTCCTAATAAAACACTAACGGCAGAAAAGTAAAGGGCCCTTAAAACGGAGGATGGATATAAATTAGGTTTGATAATTTAAATATCGATTATATGATATAAAAATAATATAAAAAATAATATTATTATAATTTAAAATTTTTGTATAAATATAATAAAATAAAAAAATATTTTATGCTTATAATACAAAAATTTTATATTATTTATTTATTTAATATAAAATAAAAATAATACAAAAATGTAAACGGGAACATGGGTTACCTAAGCAATCAATCATCTCTTTACCTCAACCCATAAAAACCATAGTTCATGGTGGTTTCCAACTTTTTATGTGCTTTTTTTTTATAACACCTTGGCCCACACCATTATCTAATCAACAAAGCAGAAAAAAAAAAAAAAAAAAAAACAGAGAACGTTTAATAGTTAGCATCTTTGCTACAGTCTCGTTTTTAGGCTTGCGTTCCATGAACCTTTTTTTCATTGAAGAGACAATTATCATGTGTTCCCACCTCGAATTTTATAGTTTGCTAGCTTTATCCTCGTTCTTACACATGGCGCAAAACCGCAAAAGATTATGTTATAAGGTGATCCCCTTGCTTATATTACTAACGATTATAATGTAAATCATCATAAATGTATACGTGATTAAAAGTTTTAATTATAAATTTTATCTTCCTTGTTATTGTAATCTCGTAATCCCAATAGCAATGTTAAATGAATTCTATATTTATATGAAAAAAACCTAAGATAGAATTCAAATATCTTCAAATAAAATAAAATAAAGTATAAATTATGAGTAAAAAACATAAAATATAAAAATACAACTTAAATGGAATCCTAATCTCAAATGAAGCTGTTAATCGCGAAAATGCCCAATAAATGGTCTAAATGATTTTGAGTATAAGTGTCACGAATCTTACATTAAAAAAAGATGAGAATGATTTTGGATAAATAAATTAATTTTTTTTTTTAAATGTGTGAGTTTCGGGAGCTTATGTCGTCAGATCCATAAAATAATGTGGATCCCATCAAAGATGAGAGTGACATCGGGCACAAATAAAGAGATGATCACTTGGATTGGTATTAATTTTCATCTTTTTCGAATTTAATTTAATTATATATTTATAATATTTAAATTTAATTTGATAATTTTTTATTTTTTAATTTAAATTTTATTTTATATTATCTAAAATTATATTTAATTTGATTTGAAATTAATAAAATATTATTTTTAAATATAAATTATTATTTTAATATAAATATAAAATTAAATAATTACAAATAATTATATATATATACTGGATCGGATCAGGACGGATTTGCTTAAAATCTAATCCTGATTCAACTTTGACTTTATTCTATAATTACTCTACACAACCCAAATCGATTTTCAAAAAAAAAAAATCAATACTAAAAGGTTGAATCGGATTAAAATTTGTTGGATATAAGTTAAGCTGCCATCCCTAATCACCTCACCTAATAAGCTAATTTTTTTGTTAAGATTCATGTTCGGGGCAAATCATAGTTATTAAAATCGGATCGAATATTAAATTATTCAAGGTTTTGGGTTATTGAATTAATAGTTCAATCACCGGATCAATTGTCAATTCAATAAAAAAATATTATAAAAAATATAACTATTTTAAAATTTTTAAATTCAAACATTTAACTCAAATTATAGTTTAATAATTCAATCATAAAATTATAAATTTTAAAGTATATCATAAACTAAATTTTAAAATATAAAATTCATAAAACAATTAATTACTAGTTAAAAATGAAATTACTTAACATTTTATTAAAATCATATTTTATAATTTAATAATTATAAATAATATATATTTTAATAAATATAATAAATAATAACTAATAAATTATTATTATTATTTATTAAAATATAAATATTATTTATTAATATATAATAATTAATATTTATGTAATAAAAAATAAATATCTATATATAAAATTAATAAAAATGAAATATTTATATTTATATGCAAATTAGTAAAAAAAATTAAAATCATTTTTATATTTTTTATATGAATGTAGTTTTTTTTATTAATTTTACATATATATTTTCTTCTATTAATTATTTTCAATTATGATCAAATAATTAATCATTTTTATTAATATTTTATTTTTTATTAATTTTATATATTATTAATTTATAATTATTTTTAATTATGATATCAATTAATAAAATTTGTATTAGATCATTTTTTAACTTCTTTATTTTTTACACATATGTAAGTTTTTTTTTTGCAATGTCATTATCTACATGTCTCAAAATATAACCACATATCATTAATATAAAGTTACAAAAATTTTGATAATAAAATATAAAAGTTGCGTGTTTATTTAGATGAAATAGTAATATAAAAGTTTAATTATATTATTTTAAATACTTGAAAGATATTTTTATATTTTATTTAAATTTATTAATTGGTATTAAACTAACATAGTTTAAAAAAATTATCTAATTTACTAATTTATTAAGTAAATTATAGATTCATAACGATTTAAAATAATTTAATTATAAAATTAATCTAATTACATAATTAAATCAGTTTCAACATTGATTTATCGAATCATCTAATCAAATTGATTCAATTATGATAATTATAATTAAAATCAAATCAACTCTTATTTAATGTAAATTTATTGAGAGATATTAAAATTAAGATAGATCCATACCAAAGCGAGTCTCTCATCTTTACGAGTGAAAAAGTTAACACAACAAAGACAACCGGTGAAAAAATATCACAGATCCCATATCGAAAATAAAAAAGTCACCTCAAAAAGTTAGTCATTTGAGTTGAAGTCCATATTTGTAAAAAGTAATATTAGAATCAATTCAATTTTGTAAATATAAAATTTTGTAAAATATATTAAAATCGAAATAGAGTCGAATCAAAGTTAATCTTTTGTAAAAAAATCAATGCAAAAGGACAGTTAGACGGATGATAATGTCACAGATACCACGTAAAAAAAGGATGAGATAAATCTTGAACTTATAAATAAAAATCTTCCTTCACCTCATTAATGTATCTTTTAGGCTAAAAATATAAATCCGTGACACTAGCTATCAGGGCAATTGGATGCTCATAACAGTTAAAATTATTCCTAAATAAAAAATGTTAAAGTTTTTATGTGGGTGTTAAGTTTTGATAGAAAAAAAAAATGTATTTCCATTTTCTAAAGTACATGACAGGGAGGAGACAGCCATGCGTTATGTCGAAGCCCCACGCCATAGCCTTTCGTCTTTCTTCTTTCGAATAAAAAGGTTGGTCAAGTCTTTCCCTGATATTTCACACGCTAAAACTATAACTCCAACAGCAACAACGACCTTAGATTTCTCTTCACCCTTTATAAGCCGCCCTCTGTCACTTTTCTGGTTTGGTGTTTTCTATCAAGTTCTTTGTTTCCTATTCTTTTGAGGTTTTTACATGTTTTGGCTCTCTGGTTTTTTTCATTTCATGATTTGGTGAACTTGGTCGTTGCAATTCATTCTATGACTCGTGCTATTCCGGGGTTCTAAAGGTTTTTAATTTCTCTCCTCGTACTGTTCCACTGTGTCTTTTTTCATATATATATATATATATATATATATATATATTTATACTTTGTCAGCTGTACTGTTCTTGTTCACAAAGTTTAAAGCTTTGATTGAATTTTACAGGGGTTGCTAGATGCTGGAATTAATTGTTTAAAACACATTTTTGGAGGCTTTAAATAATGTGGTATGGCCTAGTATTAATCTGGGTTTCAGGAATCATGTTGATTCAGTCAACTCAACCGTGAAGACTTGGGTCAAATTTTGCAGTGGCCTTGAAGAAAGAGAATTCAGCAATTAAAAAGTCTATTGAAGTCGTCTCCTTTTGTTGCCTGGATATGCGCCTCATATGTTAATTTGCTAAGTTGAAGATAAAAGACAAACTCAGTTTTTTTTTTTCCGTGATTGCTGAATGATAGATTTGTCTGTTGAGACCACACTCCTTTGATTCAAGTTTATTGGGGTTTATCTTGGTCACTTTGCATCATTGGTTTGCTGTATTGAGAATGAACAACATTGATTGAAGTAATTAAGGTTTCCAGAGTTGATTTTGCATGTTTCTCTCTTTCTTCAGTATTTGGAAGCAACTAGCAGAATAAGTGATGCTTCATTTGTAATTTAGTTTTTATGGAAGTTGAGTGCGTTAATTGATCGAGAATGATTGCCTCTAAGTTTAGTCTACTGCTGTTTATGCAATTATCAAGATTCTTTGCCTCTGGGATTGAAATAAAATCGAAGATTTGTGGCACAGATCATATAGCCTATTCAAATTTGTATGGTCAAGAATTGTTTTATTTGAACGGCAATCTAGTAGATGAAGTTTTCTTCTGTAAGGCCCTGCAGTTGCACCATGCAGATCAGTGTGTCTTTGAAGGCTATGGTGGAACTGATTACTGTGGTTTGGACCTTTCATTAGGTAACATGCTTTTTCAGGTTTCTAATTTCAAAGATTTTATCTAATTTTTTAGTTATGAAGTTTAATGCATAATAGAAGTAAAGTTCTTGGAATCTTTATCAATGTGTTATGGTTTTGACAGCTGATTTGTATGTAGGAGGAGGAAGAAAATTATTGCAGGGGCCTAAGAAAGGAGATGATGTGCCTGATCATAATGGGAAGAATAAAAAAAAATATTCGGCCTCGACCAAAATAGAGATGGTAGCAGCTGGAATTTTTTTGATATGTTGCGTTTGTACCTGCCCCTGTCTTTGTAGGAAAAAGAGGGCAACCGACCACACTGTTCTTACAAGGGATCCAAACTCAAGTGAGTCTTAACTTACCTAAGTTGTAACTGGTCAATTTTGGCATTTATCAAAATTAGAGAAGTTCTGAACAAGGGTGCTCTGTAGATAAGATTCAACAATTGGATGCAAGTTTCGGATGAGTAGTCAATAATAATAATTTGGTTCTCAAGTTTACTCTTTTTACAATTTATAAACAACATAACAATTGCGTATTTCCTCTTTGTTCTAGCATCTTTGTCAGTTTAGCTTTTTTTATTAATGCAGTATAATTTGATCATTTTGTTTTGGCTTCTAGTTATAAATGGACGGTTCTGTTCTTGCAGTGGATTCAGCTTCCTCTTTGGAAATGAATATTCATTCTCCTCTGGAAAAGATTCCAGCCATCCCACCAAGGGTACCACCTAGTCCTTCAAGATTCTCGATGTCTCCAAAACTTAGTAGAATTGGGTCATTGCATCTCAATATGGCTCAGGTGGTCAAAGCTACCTCTAATTTCTCTCCAGCACTGCAGATAGGTGAAGGAGGGTTTGGAACTGTCTACAAGGCCCAGCTAGATTCTGGCCAGATGGTTGCCATTAAACGGGCAAAGAAGGTAAGTAAATATGACCATGGAGATACTATTTCTGCAACATTTTTCCTGCTGGTAGAGTAATTTTGAAACTGTTTTCTATTTTATTAGTATAATTTATGTTATAGAAGGAATGAACATGAGTAAATCATTGCTATGAATCATTAAACTTACAAGATAGAATTTTTGTATCCTTAACTGAGTTAACTATCTGCGTATTAGAAATACAGGGCATTCTCCTATTTGATGTGTTCCTGAAAAGAGTGCCACAAACAAAAAGCACAAGGGGAGAAAATATATTTAGTATCCGAGTCCTGTGAGTGGCTCTCTTTTGACATGCATTTTTTTGTACATTAGATTAAAACAGAATTACAGAAGTATCAGTGATTTCATCATCTAATAATTTTTAGGGAAGATAACAGTGACCTACAAGAACACTATCATTGCTTCCCAAATCATTTAGAAATATATACCGTGCAAAAGTTTGCCAGAATGTGTATAACTGGCTCTATTCCCTGATCTAAAACTAGATTCTTTGTTGAAGAGCAAATTTAGTAAGGCTCCGTTTGGTTAATGCTTTTGCTAATTTCGTTTTGCAATTTTTTTTTGAAAAAAAAAAGAAAAGAAAGCAAAAAGCAAAATATAAAGAATGAAACAAAACAAAATGCAAATAGCAAAAAGAAAATGCGTAAACCAAACTGAGCCTAAACATTTACGTTCTGGAGGCATGATTCTCGGGTTCTGTATGCTCAATACATCTTATAACCTCACACTAAAGGAATATCACTTAGGTTATACAAGGAACTGCCACCTTGATCACTTATTAGGCAGTAAACTTGTAGAGTGGTTTGATCATAACACGGAGGGGGGGGGGGTTGGTGCTTTTGTTGATAACAGTTGGGGCCAGTGGCTAATGAACACCAAAGAGTGTAAATGTGCACATAGGATCAAATGTACCTGAAGTTATACTTGAGTTATAGCTCGTAACATGTTTGAAATTTTCTTTTATTTATTCATTTGTTCATTATTATTATTATTATTATTTTATTATTATTTAAAAGATTCTCAGATATCGACATGGTAAGTCTCTAAGCTAAAGGCTTTTTATTGACTTTATTGGTTACAGACTTGGAACTGGCTTAAAATTTTAAGTTCTCTTCTTATGGTGCTTGTTTAATGATTTAAGGTTTAAACCATCTTATTCTTTGGGCATGCTATTTGGTTGACATAAGAATATTGTCTAGGAACATTTTGACAATCTGCGAACTGAGTTCAGCAGCGAAGTTGAACTTCTAGCCAAAATCGATCATAGGAACCTTGTGAAGCTACTTGGTTATGTTGATAAAGGAAATGAACGGCTTATTATTACAGAATATGTACCAAATGGCACTCTGAGAGATCATTTGGATGGTAAGGTCTCTTGACCATAATAACTGCCAAAGTTTTTGGTCAACAATAATGTTAAAGGTCCAAAAGTAATATTTCACCTTTATTTCTGGCAGGTCAGCGTGGCAAAATACTGGATTTCAATCAGCGTCTTGAAATTGCCATTGATGTTGCTCATGGCCTTACTTATCTCCATCTCTATGCAGGTGAGAAAAAAAACTCACTGAGTTGGCTTGTTTTTGGCCCAAACCACAGCGGCAGTAAAATTTTGTCACTGTTTCTTATTTCAGTTCAGGCCAAATCACACCTGTTCTATCCCCTTGATTAATTTCAGCTATCTATGTCTTTACTCTCCTCATTTCTAATCAATTTCAATGTGTGCCTTTTCATATAAAAAAATAAATAAAATAGTGCCCAATTTTCTTTTTATCATGAATCAGAGAAGCAAATTATTCACCGAGACGTGAAGTCATCCAACATACTTCTGACAGAAAGCATGCGGGCTAAAGTGGCCGATTTTGGATTTGCAAGAGTTGGCCCAATGGACTCGGACGAAACACATATTTCAACCAAAGTGAAAGGAACAGTTGGTTACCTTGATCCAGAGTACATGAAAACCTATCAACTTACAACCAAGAGTGATGTGTACTCGTTCGGGATTTTACTTATAGAAATTCTGACCGGGCGTCGTCCTGTGGAGTTAAAAAGACCAGTTGAAGAGCGTGTGACAATTAGATGGGTAAGCTTACCCTTCTTTCTCTTGTTAAGTTTTTTGACTTCATAGCTATTGTGTTTATTTCGGTATAGTCTCATATCTTAATGAAAAAGAAGTAGACCTATAGCAGAGTCTGGCAAGCAAAAACTTTTAGGACTGCCATAACTTTCCTTAGTTCTTCCACATGGAGATAGGGACCATGGATCTCAGGACTATTCTTTAGTGTTCATCACAGGGAGGTCTAGTTGAGTTATTAGAACTAAGTCCAGACTTAAACCTATGATGCTAGGATGGATAAACTTACAGCCTCATTAATCTTTTGATGTTATTTTGTCAAGTAACTTCCATTAATCAATTGATAGTGCAACTGCTGAATTACGCAGCAGCACTGTTACAATTAACTGACTTTGATGCTACTAAGCATTATGTTACTAGATTTTGGAGTGTTGGATGTGGATTTGTATCCAACACGAGTACTTCAATTCATGGGTATTTCTCCTTATATTTAGTGGATAATATTCTCGTAGCCCTATTTATTTTAAAGATGTCTGTCTAAAATGAGGGTACACTAGAAAAAAGAATTTGAAGAGTTGGTGTAACATGGGTAAAGAAGCAAGGCAGTGAACTTGGCTTTAAAATTAAATTACCCAAAACACAAGCTATTCAGTCTTCAAAAATAATACCTTGTTTAAATCCCATCACTTGCACACAGAATTTATGGTTTTAATGTCATACAGGCATTCCAAAAGTATAATGAAGGACACATAGTGGAATTGGTGGATCATATGATGGAGGAAGTTGTAGATGCGGAGATACTAGTGAAGATTTTTGCTTTGGCATTTCAATGTGCAGCACCAATAAGAAAGGATCGACCAGAAATGAAATCCGTGGGAGAACAGTTATGGGCAATAAGGGCTGACTACCTTAAGAGTTCAAGGCGAGGGTAGCACAAGAGATTAAACTGTAGTTTCTTTCCCCTTACCTCAATCGGGTTTTTTTTTTTAATGCTTGTTGTCGTTGTTCACCTTCTTTTCTTTTGTTTTTCCCCCTCTTTTCAAGCTCACTGTAAAAACCAAAATTGGTCTTAACCAAAAGCTATGATGTGCGTTTGCCTCGTTCTCTTGCTTCAATTGTCTGACAGTCATTGTGGCAAAGTGTCGGAAGTAAATATGAACAGGATTCATTTTTATATATATTTACATCACTTTCAATTATATTTGATTTCATTTTAGTTCAATGATCAAATTTAGTTTGGATTTTGGAGGCTTACCTTTCCATTTTAAGTGGCTTGATGCTCAATCTGGTACAGCTCCCCAAAAGTACAGATATACACCAGAGTTCCTATGTTGAGTTGATTCTAGAAGCCTTGGTAATACTTTATGCATGTCATTCTTTTCTGTCATCAAAGAATTAAGGTAGCCATAGTTTCTAAAATGTAATTAGCATATTCCCAATTCGAAGGGTGAAAAACCTTGCGCTTTGTTATTACATTGGGATAAACTCAGAAACTGACCCATAAACCAAAACCCTCCAATTGGGAAGTATACGCTAGATCGTGCTGAAGTTGTTACCAATAGTTACATTTGCTTATCAATTATTTTTATTTGAGATTGTCAAAAAACAATTCAGTACTTTATTAATAGCTCCATAGATTATAAAAGCAAGCGCTTCAGTTTGTAGCTAAATGCCTAAAACCATTGCTATATATATCTGATCAACCCTTCAAGAACAAGGTAATTTTGAAAGCATTCTCGGAAGGGCGCTAGTAATTTATTAATGCATGAACTTGCATACAAGAGATTTCACCAGAGCAAAAATTGTGAAGGCTGAGAGATCCTGACTTTGCCTCAATGCAACTTCTACTGTTAATGTAAAACACAGATTGGAAGAGTACGATGTGATTCCCCCCTCCCCCCCAAGGGTTTTATCTTAGCCTGCAGGCTGAATGAGGCTGTTGAACAACTATGGGCTAGAATGATCCTACAACTTTGTGCAGTTTAATTATAAGAGCACAAGAGCATTTACAAATTTATTTTCAAGGGTAAGCCCCCATCTAGAATAATAACTGAATGAAATCCCCTAAAATAATTTCAGAGAACGGGGCAATTGAAACCTTAATCTTTTCCACCTACTCCTTATCAAAAAGGGGTGCAAACCTAGTATGTGTTCCGGCATGAAATCGTGCCTTGTTAATATGCCCACTACAGGTGCTCTCTGCAGTCACAACATCAGAGAATTGAATAGGTTAAAAATAATAGCTATAATAAAAAAGACCACCATAATCAAAGTAAAAGTGAGAGTGGAAGAATCAATGGTGAACCGAAATGCCTGCAGGAAAGAAACAGTAGGGTAAAAGAAAAGCTATGGTGGAATTGACTATAGTCTACCACAGCCACAGGAGTGTCAGTTTTTGGGTTTTGGAATGAAGAAGAAATGCAGTAAACTTTTAACTCAGAATGTAGAAACATGAAGAAGCAGAAAAAGAATGAGAATTCAAGGAAAATTAATATTAACTAAGTTTCTTACCTTGGAGATCTTGGGGATGACAAGTAGGTGCCGTAAACCAATTTCACGGAAAAGTATGAGAGCCTTAGGTAGTGACATTGTCTCCACAACTGTATAAGGTGAAGCATTGGTAAAAGGGTGCAAGTCCAAGAACATCTCCATCTCATCATCAGTTAATTCTATGTCTTCTATCTTGACAACATTACCTAAGCCCTTCTTTGCAAAATCATCTGATGAGAAATGCCTAAAAGCATCAACACCTATCCGCATAGGGGCGCACAAAAAGGCTCTCTTCTTTAACAGAGCAATTAGATGAGCACGGAGGATTAAACCACACAAAATTGGGGATTCAGAATGAGGAGGCTCATCAATAACTGGAAATCCATGATGCCTTGTGGTTTTGAGGATGTGTACTATATTACTGACCTTCTCAATTCCATGAAAGAGCTGAAGTGGACCAGAGACAACATCAGCAACTGTCAGCTGTCTCATATAAGGTTCAGCATGAGCTTCTAGGTAAGGAAAACCCTTTGCTTTCATAATAAGGTCATAAATGCCGCTGTTAAAAGCATCAGCTACAGTCTTGGAAATAAGGAGAACCATCATTATCAATGGCAACAATAATAGGTTATTGGTCAATTCCAGGATCATGACACACAAGGAGACTGTCATCCTCATAGACCCACCAAGAAATGAAGCCGCACCAAGCACAGCATAAAGACCGTGATTAAGATTTGTGTGAGAACCAAGTAACATTCCAACAAAGCGCCCATAAGATGCTCCAGTAACTATGACAGGTACAAAAAGACCTGCTGGAGCAACAATCCCATAGCTAACAATACTTAGAATGAAGCAAGTGACAAAAAATATGAGCATTGTTGAGTGCTGAAACTCGGAGTCAGTATTCATGCTGAAAAGATTTCTGATAGCATCATCATTTGTGTTGAAAATGAGGCTTGCAAGATCATTGTAATGACCAGGAGGGCATTGAAATTTCTTGTAGTTACCAGATCTACCTATTGTGGGACAGGCTTCACTTGCATGCAAAGGGCATGGTTGGCAAGATGCAAACCATGGTAATCCAAAAAGCAGACAGGATGTAAAAATGGAGATTGTGCAAGCAATAAAAATTTTATAAGCACTGCCTTTCCTGAGGAGAAAAAGAAGGGGAAATAAGCAAGGGGAATGACCCCAGTAAATTATATTATGCCAGATACAGGAAATGGTAATTGGAGTAAACAACACAAATCTCAAAATATAACTTACTCATTAATGAGGTTGTAAACTCGGAGAATCCTATCTAGAAGGAAATTATACAAACTTCCCAATATGCCCCCAATAACTCCGAGAACAAGTACAGGAGGCACATCAGCTATGTGATATGAAGCATTTGCTGAATAGACATCAAACATTATCAAACCCCCTTTACCAAATAGCCCACACTTGCCACTTAAACAAACATCAATTAAAGCTCGAAGTACAATTGCAACCACAGCTGTCGTAAAGAAAGCTCTCCAAAGAAGGGCACTTCTCCACCTGCAGAACAAAACAAGGCAATCATCTTTAGATGTCAACTTTTGCTTGTTTTGTGTTATCAGACAGACATCATTGAGAACCCTGTACATGATGAATGAAAGAAAAGGGAGGTGATTCTCGATGTAAAATATGTTCTATCAAGAACATAGAAGAATCCCATACTGACTGCAGATAGCTAGTAAAGGGCTATATTAATCAGCATGTTATTGATTATAACGGCCCCAAATCTGTTCTGTCTTTCATCTATGAAATAAAGAACATTCATGAAGACAATTTCATAAACTAGCAATACAAACAGAAGAATACATGATTTATGAATCAGCAAATATGAATGTGAGAATATGAAGACCGGCAGACTATAGAAACAGATAACATGGATATAAAATGAATTAAATTAGCAGATATGAAGCACGGAGACTATCTTAATATAGTGTTGAAGAAAGCCATGCCTTATAGTATCACAAAGTCTTAGAATGTCAATGAACCATATGCAAATAATGCATGTTACTAAAATGAAAAGGCTGAGCTATTCTATTATTGCCTAATACAAATTTGTTTTTGGTTAAACAATAAAAAGATAAAAAAAAGATGAGACAAGCGTAAAACCTTAAAAAGTTACCAACTAAGAACAATATGCAATAACACCCAGTACACAGATGAAAGGATGGTTAATAATATATCAACATGGTGCTCCAAATGCATGTATCAATTTACATACCAAGATGCCATTTCTTCAAGAGCAAACAGCACACCTCCAACTGGGGCACGGAAAGCAGCAGCAATTCCAGCTGCCGATCCACACGTCACAAGATCTCTTCGGTCTCTGTCATTCTTAAAGAAACGAAGCCACTTCCATGTTAAACCATATCTTCTTGACCCACCCTGTCCCAACAACGACGCAACGCATGCACCTGTATGCACCATAGGCCCTGCCTTTCCAACAAGCAGAGATGAAGACACTGCAGAAATGCTTCCCACAATCTGCAGATTTAACACAATTATGAGATTTCTACATCTAAATGCAAGAAAGGGATAAAGAAAAGAATAGAAAATTGTTTCACCTCAATTCCTAATTAATCTAAGTGAAAAAGAATTGATCACAATTTTAACATACATGTGAAACTTTGAAAGCACAAAATCCTATAACTCGATAACTAATTAGATATTAACTCTATTTATTAGTGATTTAATCCGATTAGAATTAAGAAACATAAATTGATTATAAAACTTAGCGAAAAAAACCTCTTCAGCTCTGCATCAATGTTAACATCAGCAAGGATTTTCCACACAATAACAATTTATAGTTTGCAATTAATTTTTCCCTTTTTAAAAAAATACCTTAACAATTAAAGTTCGTAGTGAAAATATTCCCGGAGCATCTACACCATTCAAGTAAGCCTTCACTTCCGGTATACCAGAACCAGCCGCCGCCGGCGCAATAAACGCCGTAATGAAGGCGGCAAGTAGAGTTAGAACCAAATTCGATAGGGAAAACACTAGAAATGCCATCCCGTACCTGAACACACAAAAAATCTTCAGACTTTTTGTTTTTTAAAAAGTGAGACATGAGAGGAGTAATAAGAATTTCCATATTAGCAAATAAAATTTGCGGATAAAGTATTTAAAAATTTTCGCTATAAGAAATACTAATAAATGAAATTCAACCAATCAGAAATTCAAAAGAGAGAGAGAGAGAGAGACCTTCCAGCGAACATCATGTTAGAAGTAATAACGAACTTAACGCCGGCGATATTCTCAACGGCAAGATTATTACAGAAACCAACGAGACTGACGAGAACGCCAATCAAAAAACAGAGAAGCCATTTCATGAAAATATATTGAAAATTCTGGATCATGCCACGTGTCCTCCAGTCTTGTTTAAAGAAATCATTCTCCGCAATCCTTAAAAAAAAAATTTCCGTAACGATAAAAATACATAATCTAAAGAAAAAAAAAATGATAGTTCCGTAAAAGGGCAGCTTACTCGTAGTCAAGGCTTTCGATAGGGCAGAGATTGGCGCCGACGATGGCCACCTGAGAGGTGGAATTAAAGGATCGCTGTTGGTGAGAGAGTAAAGGAATGGTGAAAGACTCATGGTCATGGTCATGGTCATGGTCATGGTCATGGTCTTGGTCTTGGTCTTGGTCTTGGTTTTGAGTTTGGTCCCGTGGCCCATTCTCTAACATAGCGTCACGAGGCACGGCGTTTTGGGGTTGTTGGAGCTTAGGCTGAAGCGAAGAGAACTAAAGAGAGAGACAGAGGAGTAATGGTGTTAAGGGAAGAGAAGAATTTCGGTTATAAATAAAAAAAAAAAGATACATTATTGGTACGGGAGAGAAAGAGTTGTGACAGAGCAGAACTCTACTGGTGGCGTTGTTTTAATTCCATTTCCTTTTTTTTTTTCTTCGTATTTTCTTTTTTTAATTGTACGATGATTTAAATATTAGGACAATCGTTTTTACAAGTACTTTTTGTTTCTTTTATTGTTATTGTCCGGTGGAAATTGCTCTTACCTTTCACCTTTTTTGTCTGATTATTAAAATGATAAATTATTAAAATTTTAATAATTTTATAATACATCTAATCTTTTTAAAGTTAAAAATACTGAGTATTTTTAAATTATTTGATAATTTTTTTAAATTTTTTAAAAAATTTTTAATAAAAAGTTGAAAATCTTAAATAATCGAAAGCTACTTATCGTTTTCACTCATTTTTGTTTAAGGAAAAATTATATTCTTTTCGTATTCCGTTAAAATATTTTTGTAAGTTAATTAATAAAAATAATAGTTGAGAAGATAAAAAAAATTACCAGTACCGAATTTTAAAATCAAATTTATTGATTCCACCACTTAAAAATGACTAATGAACAATTTGAGTTAAATTAAGATTTAATTTCACTAATGATTTCTAACATATTGAGTAAAGATATTATTTTATATGATAACCTTAAAAAATACCATTGGATCATTTTATAGCAAAATTAATATAAAAACTTAAAAATAATTAACAAAATATTACTGAATAATTTAAAAAATTTTAATCTACTGTTAATCCTAACCTCAATCTACTGAACTCATTAAAAAAGTACGATGCAACTAAATATTCTTGAACTCATGACCTTTAAAAATTGAATTAATATAAATGCCATTTAAATTAATACACAAATGAATATATTTACTGAATAGTTAATTTTAAGTAAAATAGAAAATAAATTTTATACTAAAAATTTTTTATTTTAAAATTTTAAAACTAAAGATACCAATACTTAAATTTTCAATTTATCGAACAAAAGTTCTCAATGCAAACTAACAATATATAAAATAACTAAGTTAAAATTGATAATTTTTCTTGTAGTTAGATTTCAAATTCATTTTTTGCTTTTTTTAGTATTTGGAAGAAATTAAACTAACAACTAAAAGAAAAAAAAATGAAGCTGATATATAATTAAAAAAATAAAATTATTATTATTATTATTGTTGTTGTTGTTGAAAAAAAAATCACTTGAAACAATGATTCCTTCTAAAATCTAAATTGATAAATAAAACAAAAAAAATCTCATATTGTTGGTGGAACTTTTAAATTATATTAATAAAATTAAAAGGTTGTCATATATTTTATAAAATGTATTTAAAATAATTAATATAATAAATAAATAAAATATGATAATATTTCAATCCGTTTGAGAATTTTGAAATTTGACATTTTGTAAAATAATAGTAATAATCTTAAAATAAAGACCGAAAAATAATTATTGGGCCAGGGGTGGGCCAGTGTGATCTTATGGTTGTGATGTTTTTTGTTTTGCAAATTGATGAGGGCAGAGATGACGAAATCCCAGTCACCCGCATGAAGACAAGCGTCAACGTCCGGAAGTGGAAACTTCGCGTTTAGGGACCTGTTGGGCCCCTTGCCTTCGCTTGGAGCCCTAACACCGACTGTGGCAATTGCCGGCCTCTCTAAAATCCCCATATCTTTGCTTGAACAACATCATCCCCCTCGGCTTTATTTTTTCTTTTATATCTATATTAATAATAATATTGATAATAATTTAATTTTAAAATTTAATAATTTAAAATAGAAATAATCTAATTTCATACCTTGAAACTTGAATGATTCGAATGGGTGCAATTCAAAGGGCCAATCCAAATTTAACCCAACCAAATTCTAAAGTTGCAAAATAGGGATACAATCAAAGGATATAAAGTTTGAATTTCGCATGATTCTAGTGGTTAAGTATGCAGTTAGTATAAAATACTTAGAAGAGTAGAGAGATAAAATAATAGAGTGTAGTAGTAATGAAAATAATGAGAACTCTAATGAAAACCAAAGTAATAAACATTATCAACTTCAAATATAAAATTACATGCACATGCATATGCACGTGCATTTACAGATGTACATTTATTTTTATTGGTCTTAAATAAACAAAAATAACCTCTTGAAGATATTTAATTTAGATTGTTTTATTAAAAAAATAAAAATATCATTAAATTAATTAATTCATGAAAATATTATATTTATTTACAAGTTTGGTATTTTTATTTAAACTTAGTGATTTTTTTTATTTCAATAAATTTGTAATCACATCGTCACGTTATTTTTTTCAGTTAACCTCGTTTCCCCATTAATTTTGGATTCTTGCGGTCCATTTCTTTAATCTCCAGCTCACATGAAAAACTTTAAAAATTACTCATATAAGCTATCATTAGTGTTTGAAATGATCTAATTAACCCAAAAAGGACATGCCCAGTAATATGGATACCCACAGAAATAAATAAGTATAAATGTTATCTTTACATAATCAAAACATTTATATATATTTTATTTTTTTTATGATTTTTCAATTTATAAATTGGATCTGGAGCTGAAAAGTAACCAAAAGAAATGCTGGAATGTCTGCATGCTTGCTGCAGGTACATTCTTTATCTGTCCTTCAATTTATTTTCTGTAATTGTATACTGTCTGCTCAAAAGTTAATAGAATTATTGATGTTATAATAAAAAAAAAATGGGATTTTTTAAAGAAAAATATAATAATTCATATAATATATTAGATCTAAGCTGTCATCATTATATATTTTAATCTAATTGGGGAAGCTTCAATAATATTGATCAATTTGTATCTAATTATGAACAAACCTTTTAAATCATATATAGAAGTGGCTGCCTTTTCAGTGGTGCCAAAAGGGGAAAAGGGGCGACAGAGACAAAGGTAATAACAAATTACAGTCACGGGAAAAAATGGTTCTTGAATCAGCCAAAAATGGTGGACCTTTTTTGTAGTAGCATTTTCATGACAATATTACAACCAAGGCATCTTCCCATCTCGTAATCATTGTTCCAATGGAAAATCCAATAGAAAATGGTTAAAAAAAAGAAAAGAGGCATCCAAGAAGAAAGGAAATTTCCGAAGATGTCAATTATGAAGTGACCATGTGAAAAGCTGTTATGATGTGACTTGGTACTTGGCAAAGTCGTGGGCCTTCCTTGCATCATCAATGTCTATCTGGCTTTAAATTTTGGATATGCGATTGGTCAACAATGTATAAACTTATCCCACCTCGATTTGACAAGTTGAGATGAGATATTAAATGAGCTGGAGCAATCATCTTACTGTATATATGTTTTAAGACGTCTATAACGTTATAGGCTTATAGCAGGGAGGCATGCATGATTGCTGTTGCTGTGATTTCATTTTACAAAACAATAAAATCTTTTCATTTACTAATATGATGACTTTTGATTTGGCCGTCACTTGTCACTAATCTAGATCGTCGTTGCTACTTTGATGAGATCCAACTGCAGCGTCAATCAAATAGTCGAGTGCGAGTGAGTTGCGCTGCCCATTCCACTGCTGTGTCCAGCTCGCAACCTCCTGGGCTTGTCTACAACACTGTATAGTTCTTTAGCTTGTTGCACAGCTTGGGCTTCATGATTATGGACTGAGATGGTTATTTTGGGCTGATTTCACAGGTTATAAGTACCTATAAAGCAACAAACCATTAGCCTCTGCCTCTCATCAGTAGATTCACCAAAATTAGACTCAAAGGCAGGCAGCTAAGCTGCAACTCAACTCAAGGCCTTTCTATTATATAAGCTGTTCGATTCAAGCCCAATAAACAACTTGGCCAATTCCAAATTTGCAATAAGAGGAAAAGGAAACCTTCACACATAAAAAAAAAAAAAAAAAAGAAAATCCACCCGATCCCTGTTTTCCACCCATTGGCTGCCACAGCCACACAGTGGCAATAAATATATATATTATCATATATATATATATATATACACACTAATCAAAGAGAAAAATAATATCCTATCTTTTGGACTTTTAGCATAAGAATTCAAATCCGTACAATAATAAAAAAAAATTTGTGGAAGGAAAAGTGTAAGGGTTATCGCCACATGCCGAATTCAGCTACCTTTAACGAAAAAAAGAGACCTGAGGAGACCCCTACAAACTCAAAAGCAGACGTGTCGCAATCTGATTGGTAAACATACTCTAATAAGCCAAAGATCCGCACACCCAAAAGATTGCCTTTGCGTCGGCAACGTCCTTTCACTCGCTTTCTTGTATCACCGCACCCCATTTCTTCGCTCCCAACAAATCTAATTCAAGTCTTAATCTTTCATTTATTCATTTGATTTCACGATTTTGCCACGTAAGGCCCCCGCTAAATCCTCAACACCATTAACCTTTTTTTTTGGGCCTCACCTTTTACGATTTTCTCCATTATTATTGCTTCACTGTCTGCAGCAAAGAAATATCGAAAACAGTATTTTTTTTTCTCTCAAATTTCAATCTTTCAGTAATTTTCTCTCTTCGGAAATGGGATTCGTTTTCGGACTCGTGGTTGGGCTTGTCGTTGGCCTGGCTATTATCGTTTTCTTTGTTCGGTCCGAGAACTCTCGATCCAAGCGTCGAAATGAGCTCGTTAGTCCTTCACTCGTACTTCTTCTTTTTCGAATTTCATTTTACCTTTTTTTGAATTACTTTTGGTTGCAGGCAGCGACGGTGGCGGCTTTTGCGAGAATGACAGTGGAAGATTCTAGAAAGATCTTGCCGGCACAATTCTACCCTTCTTGGGTGGTCTTCTCGCAGCGCCAGAAGTTGACTTGGCTTAATCAGCACCTTACGAAGATCTGGCCTTACGTTAATGAGGTAAAAACTTTGTTTAATGAATGAAACAGAGGAACAAAAAGAAAAGGATTTTTTCCTTTTTCCTTTTTTTTTTTTTCTTTTTGAGAACAATTGTTTCAATTTGGTGTTATAGGCAGCATCTGATCTGATAAAGACTTCGGTGGAGCCGGTGCTTGAACAATATAGGCCGATTATATTGGCTTCTTTAAAGTTTTCCAAGTTTACTCTCGGCACTGTTGCACCACAGTTTACTGGTTGGTAGTTTACAGAATCGATTCTCACTTTTTGAAAATTTTGATTCCTATTTTCTTATTGGGTTACCGTTATTTGTTTTGGTTTTGAATTGTTAGTTGTTAATGGACTTTCTCAATGCTTTTCGCTTTTGCCATTGGAAGTAAATGGATGGCCATTAATTCTAGCATATGACTAAAAATAAAACATCAGTTCAAACATAATTGTTCTATGTAATAGTAAAATAATGTATTGTGTTATTCATGAAGTTTAATTTTTCTTTTAATTTTCATAAATACTGGTTGCCCTTTTTTTAGGTAATCCAAGCACACTTTTTTTTATTTTCTTCTGGAATCAAAAAGAAAAAAAAAAGAGTAACAAAATTAAACAGAGCCTTAATGTATCCATCTTGGGTGTGAAAGACATGAGCTGCTTTTTCTTTAAATGATGCTTTTATGGGTGAGTTTTGTTACTTATGAAGCACTATCATTCTTAAGGAGTAAGTATTGTTGAAGATGAAGCTGATAGTGTTACAATGGAGATGGAAATGCAGTGGGATGCAAATTCAAGTATAATACTTGACATCAAGACTTATCTTGGTGTATCACTACCTGTGCAGGTATTGTCTAGCTTAGTTGGCTTATTTGCTATGGTTTCTCACTTGGATTCCCTTTAAAAGCATCGTTTGGGTTATGTATTCTTGCTTCTTGAATCAAATGCTGTGATATTCTTCATCCTTATTTATAGAAAATTGTTCTATGTGCTCTGCTCTGCTACCAAATTTCTGGCTTCCCACTGTTAATCCTATTTAAGGGTTGTAAATGTGATTAAAAGTATAGTTTTGTTGAATATGATATTAAAACCATGGAGTTCTTGGGCATTTGTTGGGAAGTTATCAAAGTGTTTGATCACTGAAAGATATGAAGACCAAGCATATGCCATTTTCTGTGATCTTTTAATATTCCTACAGTCTAGCAAACGTTTGTATGTATTTTTCAAAACTTTATGCAGAAGGCTTATAGATGTTAGATCTATTAATGCTAATTTACCTTTGTAGATCTATATTTCATAGTAATGTTTTGTTATTTGGGAATGCTCCACGCTTTTGACATTGCATGAGCAACTATGCTGGTAAAGAGCACAAATCTTGTAAACTAATTTTATTCTTTTTTGTTGAGGCTTTACTTGTCTTTGGCAATGGATTTAATCTTATATAACAGCACAATGTTTCAAGTTGTTAAGCTTTTTCTCCAGAATGACAGCTGTTGATGTTTAATTCCTTTTTCCTTTGACTTAGGTGAAAGATATTGGATTCACTGGAGTTTTCAGGTTAATATTTAAGCCCCTGGTGAATGAGTTTCCTTGCTTTGGAGCTGTATGTTTTTCTCTGAGAAAAAAGGTTTGTTATTCATTTCCAATATTGCAAGTTAATATACACGTGTTTTCCCATGGAGAAAGGGCTTTAATTGTGGTCATAGAAAGAAATGCGATTGAGATGCAAGTTTACTTATATATGTTGGTTGTGTTTCAGGGAGTATTTGTCGATGCATATAATATTTACGTGAATGCTATTTTTTTGGTGCCTAAAGAAAAAAAAAATCTGATGCTTGGAGGAATTTTCTTGCTAGTTTGCTATTTTATTGAAGTTATTAATTACGGTTTTAACACTAAGCAATTCAATTGTACTCACTCAGATAAGCAGGTGTTAGTTTTGTTGGTTCCCTTTTAACACTTATAATTGACATATTTCACTCTTGTTTCCACTATCTTTTTTTTTTTTTTTTTGTTGCTTGATTTGATTGCTAAATAGGAATCATTGGGTTGCTGTGTGTAAAATTTCTGTAAAAACTGATGTATAAAAGTTGCTTCAGTTGAAGATAATACCCATGATATCCAAGTGGAAGTAATTTTGATCCATTAGCTAGGCTACTGAAGGTGTAATATTTTGCCCTTGCATGCTTGGGTTTCATCACACATACACTACACACTGGCACTATGCATATGCACTTAGTTGATATAACTAGGTTAATATGCATTTTTGGCTTGCAGAAAAAGTTGGATTTCACCCTAAAAGTCATTGGTGGTGACATATCAACCATTCCCGGACTTTCTGATGCTATTGAGGTTTGTGTGACTTGACACTGGATTATGTTACTACTTCACTATGTTTTTTCTACTGTATCAATCAATTTTCCCAATTCTTCTTATGGTTGTAATTTTTTGCATGAATGGTGCCACAAACAGAACTTTTTTGTTTTTGGAGAGAAATTTAAATTTCAGTTTGAGATATTCGCTTTTAGTTTTCATCTGCTCAAGATAACAGTGTCTTAGAGGCTTAGTTTTGTAAATCTTCTTGACATGTTAAGAAATATGACACCCCTTGATAGATGACTCCAGAAAGATTATAATTGGGCCGAGATATAGGGCAAAGCTCCCTTATGCTGGGATTTTGTTGACTTGTGGATGCCTTTGCTGGACTACTTTACAGCAAAAAATTGAAATTGGTGAAATGTGGACAGGAGAGAGCAGTTTAATCCTTACTGCTGAATTCAGGATCTGTTGGTACATTAGAGGATGGTCTCTGGCACAAAGGAAAGGGATTTAGTGCCATGACCATCAGGTCTCAAGGCGTGGACCCATCAAAATATCAGATATTCATTCTATTTTGCATTCCATTATGTCAACAGTGCTGGCTGGTTGACATGGTATGGTGTAACTTGTTATCATCTAAGAAGTGGATGATTTTTTGAGAATTTGTCACCATGATAACCAAACCTTTGTACACTGAAGGATTTTGTTACTAGTGATGTCTTTATCGTTGCAATTGCTGTTTTAGTTTCTTTAAATGATGAACCTGAAACATGAGGATAAGAACTTTGGCTTACGCTTGGCTGTGTTTTATTTGTGGTGTACGTCATGCAAACTGATGCTTATGGTTCTCATATGGTGGTCCACAGGGAAGTTGTTTGCTCAATTGCTTAGGGAATCACTTAAATTAGTTTGCAAACATCATTTAAGGTCTTCAAGATTATTGATCAAATTCGTTCCTGTATTATAAAACCAAATCAAAGCACTGACTTGTATCCAGCTTATAGGAGTTTGGAATTTGGTTACACCCACCTTCTAACGCAATTTTTTAAGGACTTTGGCTTTTATTCTTAAATTAAATTATTTTCCTAGTTAAGGATAACAAATAGGCAGTTCCGAGTAGATTTGTTATCTTAGCATTTGACTTGATTTAATAACTTGTAATTTTTAAAGTTGAAAAAGTTGAAACCTCACACTAGCTTTGCAACATTATGTGAGCTTTAGGTTTTGTATGTGATGATTAATACAGCTTCTGTTAAATTATTAAATGTGCATATACCTTGCTTACAAGTTAATAATTGATTTCTGTGGTGTCTATGATTTGCATGGTGATACACTGTTGTAAGTTGTTATTATTCTATTTTGTGAGAAGGAAAGTGTTATCATATGTCAAAGAGATTTACATATTATTATATTGTTTCCCATGCAGAGCACAATTCGGGATGCCATTGAAGATTCTATCATGTGGCCTGTCAGAAAAATTATTTGCATTTTACCTGGTGACTATAGGTACACGTTTTGCCTTTCCTTTTTCTCTATGTTAATAGATAATAATAAAGTGCAATGTATAAAAGAAGGAACTATGGACTCAGGCCAAGCAAATGAACAGCGTACAAAGAGCCTTACTCGTGTCTGCTGAGCAAGATAAAGAATCCAAAGGAAGAATGAAGTCGATATTTGAAGGACCTGCTAAATTTTATCTGAAACTGTAGTTAGTAGAGGTGAAATATGCGTGTATTTTCTCTTGAATATAGATTCTGTGTATATCCCACGGTGGGGATATGAGTGCATGTGAATTGGTTGATTTATTTGGGAGGTGGCGTTGTTCTCTCTTTCTCAACGTCTAAGGAGTGGAACAGCTGATGGTTGAAGAAGCTAATGTCTTTCTATTTTCAGTGATTTGGAATTAAAGCCGGTTGGAATACTAGAGGTGAAGCTTGTACAGGCACGGGACTTAACAAACAAAGATATTATTGGGAAATCGGATCCCTATGCTGTATTATATGTACGGCCTTTACCTGACAAAACAAAAAAAAGTAAAACAATTGTAAGTTGTCCTTCCCCTCCCTGCTTCCTCTTTGTTCTTTCCAACAGAAAAAAGAAGCTGTTTCAATAATTTTTCCTGTAGGTTTAGAAGAAATTTTTGTGTTTTCTCCCCAGAACAATGAGTTGAATCCTATTTGGAATGAACATTATGAATTTATTATTGAGGATGCAACAACTCAGCACTTGGTGGTAAGAATCTATGATGATGAGGGGCTTCAGGCGTCTGAGCTCATTGGATGTGCTCAAGTACAGATAAGGGAACTTGAACCTGGTAAAGTGAAGGATGTCTGGTTGAATCTAGTTAAAGACTTGGAGATCCAGAGAGATACTAAGTACAGGGGCCAGGTGAGGACATTGATTACCCTCCTTTAGTAGTATAATAAGAGTCAAGCATTTGTGTGCTAGCATATATGTTTTGAGCTAAATTGAATTTGTTGATGGGTAATTGTTTCCTAGGATAGCTTTTCATTCTTTCAAATTGTAATACCCCTAGGTGCAGGTTCAAAGTGTTATATATGCAAGTGTAGCCACTTTAATATGAATATCCTTTGTCCGAATTTATACAATCATGTGCTAATTCCCCTTGGGACGGTTAATAGTAAAGAGAATTTTTTTCTTTGCTACTTTATCTACCTATTGTCACATAGATCACTTGTTTGAAAATCAATATGCTCTTTCTCATTCACTCATTTCTTTTTTAGGGATAACTAGCATTGCTTTATCCAAGAAAGCAGGAGAAGCCTGCTATAAAAGTATAAAGATACCAATTTAGAGAAAAATTAATGACTTCCCCCAACATTAATGCCCCACTTATCACATGGAATTCATTGATGGGGGCAACAACTATTTTAACAATGCCATTCAGCCTAGTTTTGACATAAAATATAAAAGAATGCAAAATACTATCACCATTAAGGGACTTACAACCAAATTTCAATAGGTTTCCGTCTCTCCAAATGTAGTAAAGGTATGCAGTTGAAGCCTCTCTCTGCAAGATAGCCTTAGAAGCCTTATCCTTGGTATGAGAAAGGATTCAACCTTACTCAATATGCCAGTTACCATTCTGCCTTACAGTAAGAATCTTCTCCAGAATCCTCCCACAGCCCTCTTTAGAAGAGCTGCAGGTCAAGAAGATATGGTCTTTGGTCTCTTCCTCATCATAGAAATAGCATGTAATTTTACAAAGACAAATGCTCCAACTCTTATTATGAGAAAGAGTATTTAACCTATCCAAAAAACCAAGCCAAGCAATGAACCTGTGCTTAGGGAGAGAGAACTGGTTCCGTAACAGATATGCCAGCATTTTTGGCCCCAAGTTGCATGCACTCATTCACTCAGTCCTTAAGTTATAAATTTCTTACTTGCTTAGATTATTTTTATTAGGTTGTTTATTCAAAGAAATTCTGTATTTGTATGAAATGATGATATTTATGTTTTGCTTGAAATTTTTATGTTGGTTTTCAGGTGCACTTGGAGCTCTTGTACCGTCCCTTTGGCATGGAGAATGGTTTTACAAACTCCTTTTCATCTAACTTTTCAATGACCTCCTTGGAGAAGGTTCTTAAAAGTGGAGCAAATGGAACAGACACTATTGAAAATGAAAAAGCAGTCACACAGAAGAAAAAGGAGGTTATTATTAGAGGAGTACTGTCTGTAACTGTGATATCTGCTGAAGATTTACCTATTGTAGATTTGATGGGAAAGGCTGATCCCTATGTTGTGCTCACGATGAAGAAATCAGAGGCAAGAAACAAAACTAGGGTAAGATTTTGATTGCCAAAAGGTTTGGTAGAGTTGTTATCCTTGTTTATTAATTCTGTTTATTTTTTAGTCAAATTGGGGCTTGAAAGAAGGGGACTTGAACTTGAAACCATCTTGGAGGATGCAAGATGTGGGTACTATTTAGCCACCGCCTGCATGTTTTTTTATTTTTGAGTGTTTTCAAGGATTCTTTTAGTTATGATTTCCTCATAGAGGTTGCCATGTATTTCCTTTCTGCATAGTATTATAGCTAATTGAAAGTTTTAGCGAACCATCCTGGACTCTTGTATGGATCTATGTTTTTTATCCTTCAGGAAAAGGGGCATAAAGAATCTTTGGTCCTTAAAGTTGTTTTCTTTGTCAGGTTGTGAATGACAGCTTGAATCCAGCTTGGAATCAAACTTTTGACTTTGTTGTTGAGGATGGATTACATGATATGCTAATCCTTGAAGTATGGGACCATGACACTTTTGGGAAGGTAAATTATTTGCTGTTACTGTTAATTTATTTTTTTTCCTTATGGAAACTGTTAAATTCTTAAATTCTTCTTCTTTACTGGCCATAAATTCTTTTTGGTTTCTAAGTTAGACAATGTTGTAGTAAGTTTTAAGCTACTTCCTTTAGTTACACAGGTTTGAAGATTGGGATGTCATGTCCATCTTCATTGGGGCCCCTTGAGTGCTAGATTGCATCATTTTCAACACTTTATTGGTAGTTGTTAGATTAGGGTATTTGATTTCTGGTTTTTATGATAGTTCAACACTATATTGTTAGTTGTTAAAAACAAGATCACTTGATTTCTCGACATCGAGTATGTTGCTATCTTGAGCTTGGCTGAAGTGGTGGGGGGTGAGTAAAAATTTTAAGAGTGCAGATGGAAGCTTTCCATTTCAAATTTTAATAGTAATAATGCTCTAACATAGTTTTTGTTTTACAATCTTGCAGGATTACATGGGGAGGTGCATATTGACATTGACTAGGGTTTTACTGGAAGGGGAATACAAAGATAGCCTCAAGCTAGAGGGAGCTAAATCCGGAAAACTGAATCTGCACCTTAAGTGGATGCCACAGCCGATTTTCCGTGATTCCTAAGTTATCCAAAGACAGGTTCTGAGTTCTAATTAGAGAGAGCCAGGTCTGCAAATTTGAGCTTGCAACTCAAGTCGATGCCAAACCCAGTTTATCCCAATTCCTGGGCTGGCCATGTTCAATATCCTACTTGGTGAACCATAGGATGTTCTACCCACCGTGCCAAGACCCTGGGTATGTATTTATAGGAGCTAATACTTGAAAACTGTGTATATAAATTTTTCTTAGCGATTCTAGGCTGTGTCAAGTTTGAGTTTTTGGATGCTTTACCAATTAGGAGACATGAGAAATTGGGATTTGCCCAAAGCTTTAGCATGCAGAGCTGGGTACCATCACTATACTTATTTTTTTGCTTGTTTTTCTAATCAATGTAACATTTTCTTTTGATATTACCGTTGGTTTGTATTCTTCAGCAAAATGTCTTAAAATCCTCTCATGTACAACTCATGGAGTGGCATAGATTCAGACATCAATAAAGGAGCAAGCTTTTCATAATCCCATTTATTTTCACTAGAAATATGATCAAAGGTAAAAAAAAAAAAAAAAAGGGTTTATCCGTCTTCAAAGTTACATAGAATCAAAGGAAACCACCCTAATTCTTGAACAGTGATAATTCTAGAGATTTTACTACAGCTTTCAATTTATTCACCACTTCAATATTGCATTCTCAAGAGTGAATCAGAAGGAAAAGATCACTGCAGTAGGAGCTTCATGCATCACCAGTAAAGAATTTACATCTTTGCTTATCGGTTTGACCATTGATGGCATTTTCATCTCCTCTCTGAAATTTCATCAAGCAATCATACCAGAGATGAAAATGCTTGATTGAAATTTCTTCTCAATAAGAAGCAATCCGGCCAAGCGCGCTCAAACGGTGCTTCTTCAGTTTTCTTCGTCTCAGATTGTTTGACCTGCAAGAAAACAAGTCAGTCTAACTTCATCTTTTAAATTCAATCACATATCTGCATCTCAAATTACCTAATTGTGTTCCGGAAATATTAAATGAATGCTACATATGTGCCACCATTTCTTTTCTGGTACATCTATGCTGTCAGATTTTAGTGACACCACAAACGTGAAGCTGAGGCAGTTGGTTTAAAAGGTCCTTCATTCATAAGTGAATCAATTCTCCATTAACAAAACGAATATAATGCATATTTTTTTTGTTTCATATTTTTCCTATTATCTGTCTGGCCCAGACTTCTATAGAACAATGGTGTTAAGAGAGCCTGAGAACCTAAATGTCTTGAATACTCCTAATTTTTTTTTCCTTCTATAAAATTTTTCTTAGTTGCAAATATCTAAATAAGCAAATAAGATCATGCAGCTGCTCTAAACATGCTTCATGTGCTTGTTTAACTCCACAAAATTAATTGATTTTGTTCTTGGTTTTGCTGCAGACTATGATGCTTCCTCATCTAAACATACAGCCTTACACAAATTAATACCTCTTCGACTGAGAAATCAAAATGACAATCAAAATGGTTGCATACATTTGCAAATGGATTACAAGAACTCACTATAGCTAGTAGTCATAACCATGAGTAAAACTACAGTTGTAACCCCCACCTCTTTGTGAACAGAAGTATTGTTAAAAACTAGAGTTTTGTCCATCATTTGTACTGTTCTAGATTCTCTCTTACAAATGGAAAATGCCATTTATAAAAAAAGGCTGTTGTTGCAACCTTATGTCCCAACTCCCAAGTAACCCAATAAGATGGGAAACTAGGTTATGAACCCATGTAACTAAATGAGGTTGACAGGTCAAATACCATAAAACTTGTGTGCTGCACCACTGGCTAACTAGAAGAAATGGTTACTTCTACTCACCAGTACTGATTGTGTAATACAAATGAGTCAGTTGCCACTTTTTTCCCATCATCATTGCGGTTCCAGTGGTAGAATGCATGTGTCCTGTTTCTGAGCTCCAGTGTTGAATGGCCATAACTGGCTTCTCGGAATGCAGAATACTCAGGTTGGGGATCTCTAAATCTACAGAACGCAATAACATTTGCTAAAAATGATGAGGAATGTCATCTCTTACAGATTGATTGTAAGAAAATAGTGAATCATTATTGCTCTACTATTAATGTTGCCTTATGCAGGCAGAAAATCTCAAATATGCTATCCAACTTACCTTTCTGCTAGACCTTCTTGATTTCCACCATCTCCAACAGTGATGTAAACGGGAGCTGATTTGTCTGGCACAGGGTAACGTTCACCACTTGATACGTTGTACCTTACATTGGAGATTCGATGCTGAAAGTTCAGAGGGAAAACCAATGAGCATTCCTTCCAGAAAATAAACCAATTATTCTAATGAAATAGACCCATATCATGTGACATCATAGCATGTAAGACACTTGAGTTTATTATCAGTATAATTTTAAGGGTTCTATGTTGCTATTTCAGAATTGTTAATGTTTCAATCATTAGAACCATAATAGACTCCTCTCATGTCCCAGAGTTCCATGAAATCATAGCCACTTTTAACTTTGTCAAAGAAACATACTGGGACTTGTGGTTCTTGGTTTCATATTTCTACTTGAGAAAAGAGCGCTCTCTCATTATTAACAAAATGAAAATTTTCATGGTTTTTATAATTCTTATCATTTTAAAATAAATAAAAGAAATATCTCAAACAAAAGGAATCCCTGATTGACTTATTTTACCATTGGAACAAGTTTTGAAACATTTCATGCAATTGCTTGACTGATTTGAGTTGTTTTATGACAAGAGGAAGATATCCCAAAAGTAGCATAATTTTACTACTTTGACAGAGAGTTTTCTTCAGATAAAACATCAAATTAATCATTTAAAAAGACTACCTTGAATGAGTTGGATAAAGCAAAATAAAGGTGATGCTAAGAAGGAAAAATGGAAAGTGAAATTATAAGGAAAGAACCATACAGATCTTTCATAAGCATGGACATGACCAGCAAAGATTACATCAACTTTGTGATGGATTAACCATTCTTCAAAGACTGCTCGCATACTTTCACCCTCCATGAAATGTGCTTCATTACTGTTGTATAATGGAACATGCATAAGGACAATGAGCCAAGGGGTCTTCTCCCTGTCAACCCTCTTCAATTCTTCCCTGAGCCACAGCCACTGAGGTGTGTATTTCACTATTATGAAAAGGTTAAATCAAGTTTGATGTAAGATATAAAAAGACAAAGAAACAAAAGCAATCTCTGCCCTCTCGGGGGAGAAAATAATAAGAAAGCACTGGGGTAATAGATATGATAATTAATTTTGATAAGAGGACCAGAAACGGTGTGATGCTCAATAGCTAATTAGTATGACCATGATTGGTTGAAGAGAAGAAGACGATGTACCAAATGGAGAGTAGCTGGATAGCACAATTATATGAGCAGATCCACGTCTAATAGCATACCACATAGGGTTGCTACTTTTACAAGCCAAATGAGGTGTGGGGTACCGATGGAGATATGATTTAAAGGGAATAACTTCATCCTGCACATGTTTTAAGAATTCTGAAAGTTAAGCACTAAACAAAAATGATTCTAAACGTTTTACTGCAAAGAGTGAGAGATTTATACATAGTGTAGCTTTATTAAACATAAAAAACATATCATAACTGGTGTCAGCTATGCCATTACTTTTTATATCAAGTAAAGAGCATCCCACGTGGAATAAAACAAGAAAGAGAATACCTTAAAAATATGATCTTCTGGTTAGCTAGCATGTAGAAATCAGAGGTCATACTTTTGATAGCTTAATATGAGATGAGATCTAACAATGATAAAACCAAAATATTGATCTCAACAAGTGAGAATAAAATACAGAATCTTCTTCAGGAGTGTTCTATGCTTATAAATTGAAAATGATGGACAGCAAAACCATATGGCCCATGCAGTAGCTGAAGAGAAATGCTTCACAGTGGTATGCAAATATTATATTGCATCGCATAATTAGAAGCAGTATGCATAGTTGGTAAAGCTCATAGTACTAGAAAGTAACATATGACTTTTAGCAATAATCTAATAGTAATGGTTGTTCAATGCTTTACCATGTAAGGCATGTATTCTATTTCATGATTCCCAGCAGACCAGATCCAAGGCTGGTATGCAGTACTTTTCTCAACAAAGCGACCCCATGAATCCCACCGAATGCCAACATCATTATACTGATATCTATCAGCATAAGCAAGATCTCCTACAAATAAGACAGTTTGTGCTCCACTTTGCATGTAATGCTCAAGGGTGGACAGTGAATTATATGTCTGACCCAAATCACCTATAACATATTAAAAACAATTCAATCAACATAAATTTAAGAATAAGAAGTATAGAAGAAACACACCAAAGTGAGTTCATGAAAAGACTTGGCATCAAGAAAGTAAGAAATGAGTCTGATCTGATTAATGTGAATTGGGTTGAATTTTCTGCAACAGATCAGAAAGGGACCAGAAAAATCTGCAGGTTAATTTATAAAAATACGGTTGATTAAGGAGTTGAACTTGATTGAATGGTAAACAAGGATTGTGTAACTAATCCAACTATGGATCTTAGGCTTCATAGAGCTGACTTGCAATGTACTTTTTTGTTTGTTTCCAGCATAAAAGATAAAGTTTGTTTGATCTTCAATAAATTACCAACATTTTCCTTGTCACCAGTATTACATCAACAACAATTTGCCAATGGGCTATCAAGAAGCAGCAGGTTTACAAGCAGTAATAAGAGTTCATGTGTCGTTAAGCACCTTTTTCTGTTTAAAATCAACTAACTGATTCTAATACACTAACAGAATAATTTTTGGTATAAGCTTGGTGTGGTTTATGTGCATGCATACATGATCTGTGTGTTCTCCTCCATCTTCATTTTTGGATGTATGTATAAATATCCAATTTCTATTCATTTGAAATCAGGAACATGTATCAGGACAGCTTGATTAAAGTGACTGAAAACATTCCAACGTTAGTTTATATTATAGAGGAAAACACTCACCAATAACTCCAAATTTGTATCGAACATCTGGACCAATCTTTGGAGGTGTTTGAAACCAAAATTCTCGTGCAGAATCACCACTCCCAATCTTGTAATAGTACTTGGTATCATACTGAGAATGATAAATAAGTGATTAAGCAACCAATTTCTTCCTATCAGAGTTCAGTAAACAACACTAGTACTTGGTATCATACTGAGATCGATAAATCAATGATTAAGCAACCAATTTCTTCCTATCAGAGTTCAGTTGACAACACCAATTATATGTTCAAATTCAAAGTGAACTCAAAGTGCATTCTTGTGAGTTTGAGTAATAGAAGAGCTAAAGGAATTAATTCCTACGTATAAAAAATCCATACACACTAGGGGTAGGGGCACGCTAGTTGTAGAATAAGCTTCTAATAAACACTGGCTACAAAGAATTTCTTTCCATGTTGAATAAGTTAAGCCATTCGTGAAAGTATTACTTCCCCAATAATGATTATTACCTCAAGGTCATCAACAAGAACATGATGAATATAGCCAGAATTGTATTTATAAAAGGTGTAGTTTGTCATCTTTCCCTCTGCAGTAAATTCATATTCTTTCTCTGATGTGCCGTATTGTATTTTGCTGGACCCTGGTTCATCAGCTGTGACCCATGAAATAATTACAGCTTTTCCATCATAGTCCCCTTGTGTTATATGCACCTAGAGTTTAAATAACATGTATGTTAGAAACAGGTAGGCAAAGGGATTGGAAAAGAAGCCAGTATGACAATAGATTGATGGTAAGATGCCCTGCATTATTGGAAAGCATGCTTCATGAGTACAAATTTTATTGAGTCATTTCAGTGAACAAGACAATCTGACAGATATAATGCATAGATTAGCAATCAAGCCTTGCATGTTTCACAGATAAAAATTTGTTCTTGAATGTGGCTCCCTAATTTTCTCAGGAAAATGGGTAACTTGAAAACTACTTGATACCAATCTTCAGTTTTTTAATTTTATTTTTTTTAAAGCTGTCTTCATTTTTGCATAACATAATTCTCATACAAGCTCAGTTAATGATCATTGAGAACATAAATAGGACTAATGAATACATATGTCGATAAACTTTGTCTAGCAGAAAAATATAAAGGTAATGAAAAGAAAAATCTTACTTGTTGTGGTGCATTATGTCCTGTGGGAACTGCAAATACCTCATTATCAAGAGGGATGTCTACCGATGGCCACTCCTTCCGAATGAAAGTACTTGTGATACCAGCATTCACATTGTTCACAGAGTTCAAGAAAACACAAGACGTCAATATGAGTTGAAACAGCAAAGACTGCATCATAGTGACCCTTGAATTTTTGATCAATCAACCAACAACCACGTGGTTTACTGCATTCAGGATAAACACCAATGTGTCAAAAATACAAGAAACAATCTACAAAGAGCAAACATTATTTTATGAAAATTTCAATATATGTTCCAGTCAAGCAACTTTCGGGATGCACAACACATTGAAAACAAATCACCCTGCATGTACTCCAATCCATACTTTCAAAACAGAAAAGAAACTTCTTTTTTCACTTTTTAAATGGTTGAAGTATGAAATTCATCAAAAGGGGAGAGAAACTTTGTGGACATCTTTGCATCTGTTCAACTTTTCTTGTTAGATTTGAAAGATCCAATAACAGATGACTGATGTTCAAGGTTCAAACCATCAAGCTAAGCATTATTATAGGAGGCATAAAAATGGAGCCAGAAACCCAAGCATCTGCTAACTACATAGTCCCTATCCTCAAAATTTTGTTGGCTAAAAACTAGTTATTGTCCAAAATCATGGTCATCAATGCCTTATATACAGGTGGCACTAAAATCCACCAAGAACAGCTACCTTGATTGGATTATATCAACTCCCATCTTTATTTTACATCTAAACCCCAAAAAAAGTTCTGCAAAACTGCCACATGCCCTTTCGGAAAAAAAACATAATCTCCTCACTTCAAAATAGAATAAAAAACAAACCATCCCAACATACACAAACAGATAATTACTGAAAACTAATATTCATTATACCATTGATAAATGAAAAAAAAAAACTCCATTAATAAATGTTGGAAACTATCTGGATATCATTAACCTGAAATCACATTAATGCAACAAAAAACCCAATATTCTTCTCAAGAACAGAAAAGATCACCAATAACAAAAAGCGTAAAGATTAGAAAGTAGAACAAGAAAGAGTTGAAGAATCAACATTTGATTAAAAAAAAAGAAAAAAAAAGAAAAGAAAACAAAAGAAAATAAAGTACCTTTAGAAAATCAGCTGAAGATGAAACTTTAACTTTGAAAGGCAATGATTGGAAATTTGTTGCCATCAGCTTTATAATGGGCTGTGGCTGACGGGGGAGGAGGAGGGTAATGGGGGCAGTATGGGCTGAGTTGGCGTACGTTAGAGACGATCGTTTGTCGTACTCATCATAGTTGGCGTGGTCTTAAGGAATGTTGTTCTGATTGGCTACGAGTGTACACGTGGCGATATTCGATTGGAAAATTTGGCGGTTGGTGCCAGATAACGATTGATTGTTTCATTGTCGGTTTTGGTTTTGGTTGAGACTGTAGAACTCTTGGCATCACTTTTTATAGATGTCGTTAGTGTTTTTACCTGTTAAAAAAATTAACTAAAAAAAAAAAAAAAAACTCGAATTTGAAAAAATCAAATCCACTCGTAATGTTTAGCTATTGTAAATTGTAATAATGTTATAATTAATTATTTTAAAGTAGCCTATAAAATCAATATTTTAAATTCAGATTTAATTTAATTAGTTCATTAATTATTTCGAAAAATATATATTTAATAAATTAAATTTTTAAAAAAAATAGATTTAAAATTAAATTTTAGTATTTATATTTTTTTTATTTTAAATTACAATCTCATTTATAAAAAAATTAATATTCACACCCATATATTAGCAATATTTATTTAAAGTGAGCAAAAAAATTTTGAAAATATTACAGTGAATTAAAAAAATTTATAAAATTTATCAATAAATTAGATTTGTCTACGTGGGTCAAGCCTCACTTGAGCTGCGCTTTAGACATGGATTTTAGGTATGCTTGAGTTTTATTTTTTTATTAAAAAAATTTAAATTTATATATTAAATATATTAATATAAAAATATGTTTTTTATATTTTAATATTTTTAAATTGTGACAAAATCTATTAAATTGGATTTGAGAGTGTGAAAGTTTTGCTTGATAAAAAAATATAAAAAATTTATTAATATAATAAAATTACAAAATAAAAAGTAAAACATACTTGTTAACAGACTATTTGAATTAATGATAAATACAAATATTTTATGTTAAAATAATCAAGTTAGATTTTTTTTAAAGTCAAAATAAAAAAAAAATGAAGAGAGAAATTACTTAATGTTACGTACGGGGAACATTTTCCCTTGAAGAAATTGGGTGAAAGAACTCCAAGTCAAAAACATGTACATCAAAGAAGCATTAAAAAATAACAAAGAAAGGAAAGATAAAGCATTATTAATTGAAGTAGGTACCTCCTAACAAATGTTAAACAAAATTCTAAATACTCGACGGATTTTGACTAAAAAGTCTAAAATATCATACAAAAAAGTAATAATAAAAAGGATTCATGCTTTATATGGAAATCTTTTAAAAAATGGTTGCCATATTTTCCCAACAAGCCGCTGGTCGTTTGAGCTCGTTTCTCAGAGCTATCTCTGCTGCTTCCAACGAACCATTCCCCCTAGGAAAACAGTCTTTCTTTTTCTTTGTTTATATATAAGTTAAAAAGAACCATCCGTTTCTGGAGCAGCAATGGAAGACCCATCATGCAACGAAGATAACGCAGGAGTTCTAAAGGTTCTCGAAGCTCTAAAACAAGCTTCCCACGAGCTACAAGTTCATCCAATTCACCACTCGTCTGATTCCAACTCATCCGCTATTAAAGTTCTCCTCGAGCTGGAAAGCGAGTCGGATTCAATCCTCTCCAAAGACCCGCATCTTTCTAGTCTTTCCCAATACCTCGCTGACCTCAGAACTCTCGTCGAAACCCTTGAACGTACTTGTGGTTTTGGCCTCAGGAGCTTCTTGACTCGCCGAGTCTCGACTTACTCCATATCCCGAGTCGCCAGTTCGATTGAGTCCGAGATTCAAGCCTGGATCGACCGTGAGAGCATCGAGAGCTTGATAAAGGGTTTAAAAGAGTCATGGAAGAACGAAGATGAGTTGGTTCGCGTACTTACTCAGTTCGAAGACCGAGTCTCACAAGGGTTTAATCGCGAGTTACAGAATTTAGTCCTAAATTCCAAAGCTTTTTCGGTTTTACAATCGGTCCTTTGCGAACCGAATTGTTCAAAACGGATAAGGAAAAATGCAGCGTTTTGTATAGCCGCTTTGATTCGATT
Organism: Durio zibethinus; assembly: GCF_002303985.1. Next base: position 25,434,778 of record NW_019168159.1, on the reverse strand, counting down.
CAACAAGGATGTTTTTGTCGGGCAAGTGAGTATGGGAAGTACAATTCACGCTCTTTTGGACATGAGATCAACCCATTGTGTGAAAGTTTTGTGTGATTTAATTAAGTTTATTAAATCCCCGTTCGTTGATGAGATAGTCTGCAATGGTGAAATTTCCAAGATTTTAATTTTATTGGAATCCAAGAATTTGGACATGAAAGTTTTGGCTTTGGATTGCATTCTTGAAATTGGTTACTTCGGACGCAAGGAAGCTGTAGAAGAAATGCTTAAAGGAGGGTTGATTCAGAAACTCGTGGAGTTGCAAAGGTCAAAACTTGGTGGGGATTTGATTGAGATGGGAAAGCTTGGTGATGAGAAAAAGGAGAGTGAGAGGACAAGAGAGAAGAGAGAAAATAAGTTTTTAGAGAATCATCCATTTGCAAGATGTGTGGAAAGATTTGCTGCGCAATTGGAGGTTGGGGAAGGGTTGAGACAAAGAGAGAAAAGAGCTTTTAAGCAAGAGACTTTGGAGAAAGTTAGGGAAGCATCTGTTGATGATGCCGAGGCTGCTACTATTATTGCTGAGGTTTTGTGGGGGTCTTCACCTTGATCATGTTTTGTAACATGAATTCAGGGTTGAAAAAACAAAAGTAATTATTTGGTTTTTTTTCAGTGATTGATAGTGAATTTTTTGGTTTGGTATATAGAAAATTGTATAATTAACTGTTTATAGAAATTAAATTCTTCATTCTATGTCCTGTTTGTCTTTTTTTTTTCTTCCATCATTTGGCTAGGTTTGCTCTGAGAAAGAAAATTTGTGTCAAACTGGGATTTGGGAAGCATATTCTTTTTTATTTTCTTTTTGGTGTGTACAAATTTGAAACTGCAATCATTTGAACCAGAATTATGGAGTGTGGATGGCCATCACGTTAGGAAATTAAATGTGGGTGAGCTGTGGCCATAATGAATTTGCCCATTATCACATCATCTGATAAGAGGCTTTTTGAGGTAAAAGCTTCATTACTTTCTGCAGCATTTCTCAAATTTCAATCACAGAGTGGTTTTATAACTTGTTATTAAGTTACCACTTTGTACTTTTTCATATAAAAATTTGGTGTTGCTGCCTCCAAAGGGGTTTTGCAAGAATCATTGCTTGGTATAATACTTTTTAGTATGAATTAAAAACAAAAAAACAAAAAAATGAACCTTTTGTTATACTCAAGTTGCTTAAAAAATTTATAATAAAATTCAGATTTAATTTAATTAATTCATCTAATTATTTTTAAAAAGTGATATTCGTTTAATCTTGAACTTAAATCTCGAAATCTGCAATAAAGAAGCGTTCTGAGTTTATGCTGCGAATAAGTCATATTTTAGTCAGACTCCTTGTGTAATAGTTATACTGTAGCTGAATCTGATGCCCTAAGCACTTGCGTTTCCTGTACATCTGTGCCTATATCACTACAAGCTGTCGATTCCTCCTTTCAATCTTCCACAATAAAGGTAAACATTTCCAATTCTTTGAGATTTGTTTGAACAAGGTGGTTCGGATTCTTTAGGAAGACAGTAAGTTTTGGAGATCACGTCACTGCTGTTTTTAATGTTGGGAAGAGATAAATCTTTTATAAGATGGATTCACAGTGAAGTTCACTTCGATGGTGCATATCTCTATCGAATCACCATTTCTCCTTGACCTCGGGTGCTTCAAGTAGAAACTATGAGGAACAGTCGAATTTCAACACAACTATTAAATTGGGGTTGGTTCATTCTTATTAAAGCCTCGAATTTCCTGAAAGTTCAAGATTGATATCAGTATTTGGTAAAATGACGAAATTTGTCTGTCATTCATGGGACCCTGAATTTATTGATCATGTGGTGGGTGCATAAAATTTCTTGGAAAGATGCCCACACTGAGCTGCAGATTTAACCCATTTCGGTCGTTCTGCAACTTGTTATTCAACTAGAAGAAAGAAAAAGGAAAATTTGTTAATTTCTAGAACTTTTTAGATTAAGTTGAAAAATCTTGGCAACTGATTACTGTTAGGGATGTTCAAAATTTGGTTTCAATTGCATTTGTTGATTAAATTCATTTAATTCAATTAATTATAAAATTATTTTTGATTGATTATTGAAAATAATTTTTTTAAAATTAATTTTAAATTAATTTGATTCAAAAATTAAATTAATTAAATCAATAAAAATTTTAATTGATATATAATAAAATTCATATATAAAATTTTAAAAAAAAGAACCATTTCAGTTTATAAGTTTATAGAGTTTTTAATTTAATAATTTAATATTATAATATTTTTTAGTGAATAATTTTATTTAATTTTTTTTAAATATAAAAATTTTAAAATGTAAAATATAATTTTGATATAATATATTTAATTATTCAATTAATCAAAAAATTAATATTAATTTTGATGGTTAATTTTTAAAATTGAAAAAATTAATTTAATTAATAAAAATAAAACAACATAATTTAATTTTTAAAGAATGATCACCCTTAATTGCTGCTACCATGTCAATTTGGTCTGAAACTCATTCAAGTTCTTTTCCATGGATCAGATTCCACGTGCACAACAGCACAAACCAAAAAGAGTCAAAACAATGCCAAAATGGCCGAATTGCCAACGTCAACTAGGGCCTAAAAGGAAGTAAGGTGACACCATGATTTGATTTTTAAGAGGACGTGGAGTAGAATGCCATGGATAAGATCAGGACGTCCTCCTTTTTAACTCGCCACCTTGATAAACAGGGGACAATTTGGAGAAGCGCCCCGGTTTTTTGAGTCAATGGAATGTTGATATACGTGGACGGTGGTGTGGAGTGGGCAAATTGAAGTTGTTTCCAGAAGAAGCTTATGGTCCATTTATTACAGTTAATGAACAGTTGTCTCCTGTTTGTTCTTTGTTCTCTGACTGGCTTCCACTCTTTCCCATTGCATGTTCAGGTAAAGTGAATCTAACGTCCCCTCCAAATTCAGGAAGAACACAGCTTAGTAGTAATGGGACGGATCACATTTTAATAAGTAAATCAAACATGAAAAGGTTCACCTAGTAAAAGATATCACTTCGAAAATTTATATATCGCAATTTAACACAACAAAATGTAGCTCCACAACATTTAACTCGTTAGACCAAAATGAAAAGAAAAAAAAAAAAAAGAGAAGTTTGGTCAACCTTTTACAACTATTTAGCTTTATTCCATGAATCACAAAAAAACTCATTTCCCATGAATTCCTGTACGATCATTGGCTTGATTGACAATAGCGTCAACAGCCACGGTCGGCACCTCTACTGGGTACTCAAATGCAATCGATTCCTCAGGATAGTGGCGTTACCATGGGGACAAACATCCAATACTTGAGTCTTTCCTCCTACATACCTGAATTAAGGCATCCAACAATCTGAGACGATATCTAGAATGACCTGAAAAATCCTGCATAATATATCATCTGTTTGGATGAAAAGACTATTCCATATATAGTCTGCTTTCTTGACTACGCTTTCCCTCCAATGCTCCAATGTCTCTATTTTCAGTGGGCCTTCTACGCAAAAGGGCCTTAAATATTGAAAAGACAGCGACCAGTGCAATCTCCACATGCTCAGAGCTACTCATCTTCACACAAACTTGCCCCATTTTCTGGCTATTTACATTGCCATTAACAGACAGCTTCATGCCTCGTATTGGCCTGAACTCGGACTGGAAACCACCACCAAGTACTGTCTCTTTATTGAAGGAAAGAGCTGTCATAGTCAGGCTAACGCTATCATTTCTCACAGGGTAGTCCCTCCCTCTAAAAGTAGCTTCAAAACTCCCACCATATGCCACTTGTCCAGAACCCTCCATTCGCCCAGCATTCGTAACAAACTTCATTCTCTTCCCTAACAATATGGTATCCTCAAGCTTAGCACCAACATAATATTTGTTTCCAAATGATGTCAGAGAGACTCCACAATCCATGACGTTGTGCTCGAGGCTCCTTAGCTTTGCATTGCTATGGAAATTATACATAAGATCTTTACCAGTAGACTGAAGATCAAGTCCTACAGAATAAGTAGGCCCCAGAGGATCTACATATGCTGCCGCACATTCAGATTGAATACTGAAATCACGCTTGTCCTTATTCATTTGTCCTGTAATTGAAGCAAAAACATTCTTTTTCACTTCCAAAACTGTTTCCAAGTTTATTCCATCAAATCCAACATCATGATCCCATCCATGGGGATCAAGAACAGGTCTCACAAGCCATTGGTCATTTGTAACAAGGCAGCGAAATCTATGTACTGGGCAATCTGAGTCAAAACTTGGAGGGACTGCCATATCTGGCAATGGTACAGCTTCTGGAGATACCTTGTCATCATCATCATCACCACCTTCAAAGCTTTTCTCTTTGGAGAGTTTGCTTTCCTTCCGTCTCAGGCACTCTTCCTTCAACTGTTTCTTCAAATAAAGAGTCTCTCTGTATTCCAGTTCATCAAGATAGGCTTTTTTCTGGGGTTTAGTCAATTTTTTAAATTGAGACTTTGTCAGGATTCGAATTGAAGGCAATTGATCATACTCCTCTTCTTCTGCATCCGAGACCAGAACCTCATCAATTTCATTTTCTGGTTCAGCTGGATTTGATACTGACCGATGATGTAGAAAAGATGAGAGAAGATGAGGCAGGGAAGGCAATCGATTGTTACTTAATGGTCCTAGCTCAATGCTGTTTTGAAATTCCAAGAGGGTGTTGGCATCACCAAGAACCTTTGTACAAATGCATAATAACAAGAATTGAGATTTCCAAACCTGTCCATTTGGAAGTATATTTTCCCCCATGAAATTTCTTTTGCACCGAGGGTCATTCTCTACTAAAAGTACAGGGTTTTCAAGCCTCGAGTCAGATACTGTCTGGTGTATATATTGCTGCACCAAATCAGTGCAATGGTTAACATAAGATTCATAACTGACAGGATACCCATTGGGTCCTTCTGGAAGAGTAGGAGAAGAATGTGTCATGACAAGGATGGTGTTAAACCAAATGGCACTACCAAAAACTTCAGTCATAAGCTTCAAAAGGGGGAAATCACTATAACCCATGTTGATGAGGTCAAGCCTTTCAAAATATAAAACAACATCAGGAGGAGATCTTCTAATGAACCTCTTCACAGACAGCATAATCTTCCTATTTCTTCTCACATTGCTTGTAGATGAAGGCAAGAAACCAGGGGTATCAATGAATGTTACTTTAATCCCATTAACAGTTCCCATGACCTCTTGAATGCAATCAGTGGCAGGCTGAAATGCATTGGTCTTAGTTTTAGGTTCATCAAAGATAGAATTTATGGTTGCACTCTTGCCAACGCCTGTTTTGCCAAGGACAAGTATTTTAATAGAGAAATCTAATTCTGGCACCCCAGATGCCTCCTGTTCTCTTGCTATTGTTTTGGCTCTCTCGTTTCTTAAGTTCACTCTTTTTAAATCTGATTCCCCTGCTCGTATCAAAGTTGCTAGATGCATCCTATATAAAACTTTTGCCACCAGAAGGTTGTCTTGTGATTGCCCCAACCGTTGGAGAAGACGCAAGAGCTTAATCTGGAGATCCTCAATCTTTGCCAGTGGATCCATCTTTTTTCTATTAGTACTATTTTGTGACAGATTAGAATCTTCAACTAGGATTTGCTGCTTCGACGTATAAAGGTCATTATCATGAATATTACCAGAAGAGTATGATGTATCAGGGGGCACCGACAATGCTACTGAACCGGAACTGTGAGATGAACCTAATGAGATAGAAGACAATATGCCCTGTTGGTTACAGAATTTACATAATCTACCCAGAATATATTTTATTCCATAACAATCCACTTCTTTAGAATCATAAAAGGTTATAAGATGAACTTAATGAGAGACCCAGGGTACACCTATAGTCATAGAGGTATTGTCAATTTCCACGTCAAAAGATTACCCAAAGCATTATAAATAAAGAATTGATTCTAAGTAGAGAAACTTCTAAATATTAATCTGCCTAGTAATCTGTGAAATAGGCAGCTCCACAGAGTATCATATCACATTTTTGTTTATGTCCCTTTTTTGCAGTTTGCCAATTTCAGTGAAGATAAGCAACCTTATTTTTCTCGTTGTTTCATTTGTTTCAATACACTTCTTCTTCGTTCAATTTAATACTTTTGTGTATCAGCAAACTGGTTAATGTCAATAAAACAGCTACCAGTAAGCAAATTTCTGTCTATGTAAGATCACTCTGCCAAGTCCTAAGGTCAAGCATTTAGCAATGTAGTTTAGAATATCCCTTGAAACTAGCTTATCTGAAAGACAAATAAAACTTTTACATTTCCAAAGGATGAATTATAGAGCTATCCAATGACATCACAACTTTATCTACAGATTACATCCACTTGCCCAAATTTTACTCCATGGAATTCGGTGAACTTAATAGGTCATTTGGACTAAGAGGGCCAAAAGTAGTGTACTAAACATATGCAAAAAAGGGGAGAAGCTGATACCTTGATCACCAGATTCTAACTCCTGAGACGAAGGAGCCCGGGGAAAGAAGCCACCACTGCCGGACAGTGGTCTAGACGAGGCCAACGGGTTGGATAGTACCTGAGTGAAAACCCAGTCTCTAATTCCCTTCATCGTCGCTGAAATTTGACCAAAAACGGCTCAGCTTATTGCTTATGCCATGCCTCATGCTAATAAAATTTCATTACAAGCTGGTAATAGCATGAAAAAACCCTCACCATAAATCATAAGCTTAAATCAAAGAATACTCATTTCCATCTATTTTTAAAAAATACCAATCCATTCAAGTATATTTATATCAGTCAAAATTATGGAATAAATTCAATTGATATTATAAATTAAAGAAAAAAACAGTATAAAAAATTTTATCACAGCAATTAATTCTTACTGAAATGTCAATAAAAGAGGGGAAATAGAGGTAGGGTTGACTTCATACCTTAAATGAAAAATAAATTGAGCTCTAAATCCACCCCAAAAAAAGAAAAAAAGAAAATCTCCTGACAGCAAGCATCAAATGGAAAGCAATCGAATTCGAACCGGATTGTGATTCGCAGAGGCAGCTCTGAGATGGTGGCGTCGGGCTTTTTTCATTTCATTTTAATTTGATTTGTAATTTTTTATGTAATATGGAAATAAAAGGAATCTTTTTTATGTAAAGACACGAGAAGGAGCCGTGCAAAAAAAATTACAGGCTGTGAGAGGAGGAAAAATTAGATAAGAGAGACAGACTGAAAATTGCACACGTTTTTGTTTCTTTCTTCAATCGATGCGATGCGATGTTGTTCGCGGATTTCCGCCCTAGGCGCCCTTTTGGGGCGTCGGTAATCGAGTAAAGCGGGAACTATCATAGTCCACCACATTGACTTTGTGAGGGCCGTAGGTTGATCGTAAAATTCGTACGTGGCAGAGTTGAGTGGTGGTGGATTTATCTTGCAACTTATGTGATACACCACATGAATATTAATTATGAAAAAAAATGTCATTGGTACTGGACTGTTTTTTTTTTAATGATTAAATAGAAAAATAATAAAATCATCAAAATAAAATCAGTTTAAAATGTTGAAGCTTCAAATAATATAATTCAATAATTAAAAAATGAAGTAAAACCGTAATAAAATGTTCTGGAATGATAGAATCCTTTGTTATATATATATATATATATTTGAAAACGAATAACTCTATTTTGTCTAACCAAAAATAAACTGATTTTTTGTACTTCATTAAAATTATCATATTAATTTTTATATTTTTATCATAAACAATTAAGTCTTTAATAAGTTATATATAATCAATTACGATAATTGGGATAATATTTTATGTAATCCTTGAACCATTGTAATTTATTAGATTTGGTATTTAAATTAAAAAAATTACTAAATAGATATGTAAACTCTTAAATCATATATTAATTTAGTTTAAAAGTTAATTTCATTAAAAAAGTTATTGACTTGACCATTTTAACTAATAAAAAACCATCATCCGAGTACAAAATGACATGTGAACTTAAGTTATTACTTGCAAATCATGCTTATATAATCATATATTTAAAAAAAAAATGAATCAATAAAAAAAATTAATTCTCCTTTAAATTTTACACTCCAAATTTAATAACCATGCCATTCCCAAATTGGAAGAACTCTCGAAAATTTTAACAAAATTGAAACTTGTGAATTCAAAGCTATAAACTTGTAAAATTGAAGCTATTACTGGTACCTTTACGAAATCAATGACAAATGAACTAATCGATCATTACCATCATCATCGCAATTAGAGGTATAAATGATATATTAGTACTCGTAAACTATTCGGATTCGATTCAAAAAAAATTCGAATTCGGTTCGATTATTATCGAGTCGAGTTCGAACTCGAGTAGCTCGACTTATCGATCGATCAGAATTTGAGTATTCTTATATCCGACTCGAGTAGCTCGCGAGCTTAATCGAGTTTTTATATTTAAATATATTTAAATTATTTTAATTAATAAAATATTTAGAGTCTGAGTTCGAGTCGAGTTCGAGTCCGAGTTCGAGTTCGAGCATGAATAATCGAACTCTTATCGAGTATATGAATCGAGCTTATTTTTACATATTAATCGAGCTTAATCGAACGAGCTCAAGTAACTCGAATTCGATCACAAATCGAGTTTGAGCTTAAAAAATAAAATTCAATCGAACTCGAATCGAGTATCGAACCTCGAATTGTGAGTCGAGCTCGAACTTCTCACTATTCAACTCGACTCGACTCGATTACACCCGTAATCGCAACCCTACTTCACCCATAAAAAACCACCCTTGTCAAGATCCCATCTCAACAACTGAATCAACCAAACAACCAAAAAATCGAAACCTAAACTCATCACCATCACATACAACTCAGACAATCATCAACCATCCAAATTGTGTCTCGTTCATAGCTAAAACAAAACATTAACAAATACTACCTCTAATATCAACACTCCATCTAGACGTGTAAAAAAAATATATAAAAAAATCACATCCTTAAAAAGAGAACATTAAACAGCAGTTGAACAAAAAAAAATTAACACTGAAATTAAGATTTAGGTTTGGATGTTTAGAATGGTTTTTAGACTAGATCTTTGGAGAGTATGAGGGCTTCGAGGAAAAAAAAAAACATAATAAAATATAGGAGCCATCGAAGAAGTGAAAACCGATGATAAAAAATTTTGACCAAATCTGTAAGGTCAGATATAGACTTTTAGGGGTTGTTTTTTGAAAAAAAAAAAAAACTAAGGTCGAACGTGAAAAAAGAGGTCGAAAAGAATAGGTAGGTGAAATCTGGGTTTATATCGGTACTGACGATTGAAGATTGGCACAATGACGAGCCAACAGTTTCTGGGTTTAGGAATGGCCAATGTTATTGGGAATTAAGGTTTAAAGTTTTTTTAAAAGAAAACATTTTAAATGAATTTTAAAAAAAAGTTGTATTTTATCAAAATTTTTTTTTTTTTTAGATTTTTTTTTGAAAACTTTCTTTTAATACTGACACGACATTAATAATGTGATGCTAATCAGATTTTTTTAACACATGTCAATATTTTAATAAATATTTATATCACATCAACATTTAGGGTTAATTGTGCTAAAGGTTATAGTAAATTAACACACATAAATATAGTTTAACTTTTTTAGATTTTTTGAAAATTTTCTTTTAATACTAATATAGCATTAATGATGTGATACTGATTGAACTTTTTCTTACACGTGTCAATATTTTATTGGATGTTTGTACCACATCAGCATTTAAGATTAACGGTATTAATGATTGGAGTAAATTAACACATAAAAATATAGTTTAGGTATTTGATTAAATTTTTTTTTTTATTTAAGTATCAAATCCAACAAAATATAATAGTTTAGAGATCAAATGAGATATTATCCCAAAAAAATTTTAACCACCGTAATTCTTTCTACTAATTGTTACAAATTAACACATACTTAGCATTTTTTGGAATGTGTTAAAATTTTAAAAAAGAATATTTAGTCTAGTTTATTTATTTAGTTATTATTAGTAGTAACATTTATTTATTTATTTTGTTGAAGTTATTAACATAAAAAAATTAAAATCATATTCAAGTATTACATATAAGAAATCAATTAGTTAAATAGACAAATTATAATTTAATAAATTTAGGCTATGCTTGACACATAAGATTAGTTAAAAGATAGGATATTAATTATACTATCATATGTTTGTTATATATTTAAATAAAAGGATTGTATTATTAAAAAGATTAGATATCCTTTACCATAGGATAATCTTATCTTTTGGAAAAATAAGAGATTATTTTGAATCTATAATATTAAACTTACAAGTTTTATTATACTCTTAAAAATTATATCAATAATCTAAATTGTATAAATTTTTAAAAAAATAATTTTAACCAATAAATAAATTATTCTATTTTAATCCTTACACACATTAATATATGATAGGATGATATTATTTAATCTAATTTTATTCATAATATTATTTTATTCAATCCTATTATAATTTTATGTATCAAACATAATATTAATATAAAATAAAATTAGATTGAATTCATATATAGTGGAATATTGAGTTTTGAATTTGAAAAGATTCTAACTTTTAAGATCTCCTTTTCATTATTATTATTACTATTTTTAAGAGAAAAGAGATGAGAATAATGAGATTTGAATTCTCATTTTAAACGTTTTTTTATAATTTTTTTAATTATTAAATCAAGAAGATAAAAACTCCTTTTAGCATCTCATCAATCGATTTTTTTAATCTAAGCAAATGGTTAATAACATTATCATAAACTTGAGTTTTTAATTCAAAATGCATTCCTTTTTATCTTCAAATTAATTTTTGAGTGACGAATGATATTGAGCTAATAGTGTGAAACTACATGAAAAGAACATATTAAAAACACATAAATTAATAGCATAAGAAGTTTAAAAATATAAATGGTTTTGAATTTCTTAAGGTATAGGATATATATAATACTCTCCGATTCTTCTTTTGCTTACTCGGGCGCAGCCAGGCCTGTTGTTAGGTGGGCTGACTTGATGGTCAGCCTTTGGCTTACCACTTTCATTCTGGCTTGGGGAAAAAAGGCTTTATCAACAGGCACCAGCAGTCTTCAGAACACCTACTGGGCAATCGCAAGTTCCCTAATCATAAGATGATCAATATATAAACACTTGATGTCAAAGCATATCTCTTGACTTTATTATCTTTTACAACTTGTTTTCTTTCTCTTTCGGTATGGGATTGATTTTTGCTGACTAATTTCCTAGGTTACAAACAATTTTAGTTGCGTTGTTTCTTTTTTTATTTTTTTCTTTTGGTTGGATCCGAAACTTTCAATTTACTCTAGCCTGGAATTAAAGTATATATTTGGTTCTGGTAGAAACGTCAGAGAGTAGTAGTATGGACTTAAATCATTCAGGTGATGAAGAAAGTCCAAAGAGACTGAAAAAACAAGAATCAGAAGATCACAAGCTAGTGCCTATACTGACCAGTTTTATCAAAGTGGGAATTACCCCAGAATTTATGGCAATAATGGGATTCTTCCTGGTTGGTTGGATTGCCCTTCAGTTGGTCAAGAATTTTTAGACTGCATTATTCCTTCCAAGGTCTTTTAAACAAGTGATTCAGTGGGCGGAAAATTCGGGCGGAAAGCTCAGTTTGGTAATTGATTTGACAAATACTTGTCGTTACTATTCAGCTTCAGACCTGAAACAAAAGGGGATTGGGCATTTAATATCAGATGCAAGGGGCGGGATGCTGTGCCTGATAACTCCTCTGTAAATAGTTTAGTGCACGAGGTATCGAAATTCTTTTCTCGTAAGAGGAAAGACTCGAAGAATTATGTTCTTGTTCATTGAACATATGGGCATAAGCGAACTGGGTTTATGATTGTTCACTATCTAATGCGTTTTCAACCATTGATGTCTGTCAGTCAGGCAATTGAAATATTTGCTCAAGCACGAAGTCCTGGAATCTATAAGACTGATTATATTGATGCTTTATATGCATTTTATAATGAAACAAAGCCTGGAATGTTTGCCCGTCCACCTCTTCAGTGGAAGAATTCTCCCGAACTACATCTTAGTGGAGGTCCAAATGCAGCATTGAATGAGAATCATAAACAGGATGCAGAGGTAGTGATGACAAATGATGATGATATATCATATTAAATCACTTCGAGAATCCTGCTACAAGATGTTGAACCAAAATGACATGGGAAGTTTCCAGGATCAAACCTAGTTTTTCTCGATAGGACAATTTACAACTTTTGAGGCAGCATTACTATTATGCCATATGGAAAGCTTATGGGACACGGTATATGATGCTAATAACTCTAGATGGATGTTTTTAATTGATTGGAGTTTTAAATTTCGAAGAGTCCAGATAAGATCGACTCCTCATTTTACACTGCCTGATGGAGAGATGGTAATTGATACTTCGCCAGGCTCACAAAATAAGGAAAGAAGATACCTCATGTATGATATCATTCTTTGAGAGATGGAATATGCTCGAGAAAGAAGTGACTGAGCCTCGAAATAAGGATGGCAAGAATATTTGCCAAAGCAGAAATTCTTGTTACAGGTATGATCTGGAATCTTTCAGGGTGAGGAGAAAAGATTTTTGGTTGCTTTCTACCTTGCAAAGATATTAAAGGAATTTATCCCAAAGCTTTCTCATGAAGCAGATTGTCTTATTTTTCAGGGCCGAGATGATCCTTACATTCCTTGAACTCGTGAAGGTCTTCTTAATTGGAAATCTGCTGAAATGAACTCAGTTGACTTCCTATTTGAGATGGGTGTCGATGATGATGGTCAGAAACCTTTCCTTCAAGAACGTGGGAGAAGGAAGCTGATGGAAGGGCATAGAGTTGAATGAGATGGTTCAAATCCTTGTTCATAGTCAGGGATGATCATTGAATGTTCTTGGGACAGCTACAAACTGGCATGGGTCCATATGCAGAAGAGAACTGATAAATCGACTCCCAAGCAACACTTAGAGGAAGACGATGAGAAGCCTAAGGGACAACATCACAGCGGACAGTGTATTAAAGGATATTGATGAGATCATTTGTTTGCCGACGTATATATATCCTGATAATCGCCTGCACACAAAATCAGGTTGAATTATATATTTTTTTTCAATTACTAGAAATTGAGGTAATCTGATGCCGAATGTGCTAGTCGTTTCAAGATTTCATTTGGCAGAAGTTGGTCATACATCTAGCTTTAGTCCTCCCAATTTTTCCCTGTTGGTAACTAGCTTCTACTATAAAATAGTTAAAATCTCCCAAAGAATTGTAAACAATACATTAAAAACCAGGCCTGCTTTTCTCAAAATCTACACAAAAGCAACAGTATGATTATTTTTTCATAGAAAAGCAAACTCTAAGAGTCCTGTCTCTGGCCAGGCCAATGCTAATCCGTCAAATCCCAATCAAAAGATAAACAGCCCAAAAGAACTATACTTGTGACAAAAGACAAGCCCAGCAGAAGCAAAGCAACAAGCCTCAAAGGAAAGGAAGGAACATCCCAAATTAATTGAGTGACACCACATGGTCAAAGCGAGGCAATGACAGACCAACATGTAAACCTTAACGATGTGAGAAAAGCTAGATAGAGATTGCCCTGAACAAATTCTGACATGAAGGGCTTCCTATATGGTTCATATCTTCTTGATAATTCTTTACTCTTTATAATAAATATTAAATGAAGAATCCATAGTTTAATTTAATTGATTTATATAATATTTTTAAAAAATGATATTCAATAAATTTGAAATCAAAATCTCAATATTATAAAAAAATAATTAAAAGGAAACAGAAATTGAAGTTCAAAAAGCATACATACTGCATTGATATAAATTAAACTGTTTGGTTGGAATAGATTAAAAAACCAAAACTCATACTAGTTGAGAGAAACACGACATCAACACTTACAAGTCCCTAAGGAATCAAACTTATTTTTCTTTTTGAAAGTAAAACAATTTTACACACCAACATATATAAGTCTATATCCCACTATCCCTTTCACCTAGTTTCTTACTCATGTTGACTGCTATATATTTCTATCTATGATCAACTAATCAAATAACCATCAATTACCCATAGTATTAATTTTAATGTAATACCTTTTCTAAAAAAAAATTAATCTAATATCTTATCTATTTATCTGATATCCACTGCATAAAAAATATATTAAAAAAACAAGAACCACTGAACATGAAATCTATGTCTTTTTATGATCATGTCTTTGTAAATTGTTAATTATATGTGTTTGGATTTGGAATCTTTCCATGTTATTCCAACATTCTCCATTAACAGTAAGATAAGATTAGCGAAATATGAAAGCAAGAAGCATAATCGAATTTTAACACGCAAACGACTGATGTTGATATGCCTCACGTCAACTACGCAATATTTCATGAAATGAGAGACTTTGATATATGCTGTGTCTCATCATCACATTGTTGACAAACCTTTGCTTTTCTTTTTTTTTTCCCCATAGATTTGCACTATATTTTTTCCTGAAGCCAACTTGACAAAAGGTGACAGATGACATGGAGGGCTTTGATTCCATATGTTCTTACATAATTTTCAAAACCTAAATTATATGCAAATGAAAAATCAGATATAATTTTTTATAAAATAGATCGCAACATGAAAATATGAGAATGAATTATATATGTTGAGTTTAAATTTTAGATTTATTAAATATAATTTTTTTAAAATAATTATATGAATAAATTGAATTTCATTGAATTAAATTCTGAATTAAAAAAATTAAACTTTTCAGCTTCAAAGAGTAAATAAAAAAACAGCTTTTAAGCAAAACAAAGTTCACAATTCACATTCTTTGTCAATCCTTATTTATTGGACAATGAATATACTAATATATTAAATTTACAAGAAGCATGAAATTCTACTTTCCTAATTAATCTGTCAGACAGTTTACATTTCTTTTCTCCTATGTTTGATGTTATATATTACAAGGTTAAATCTATGACTATATGGTTTAAAGTTTTGTACTTTTGCATTTAAATATTATCCATTATCTTTTTCTTTTTCTTTTTTTTTTGAATTAAACTTGGTTTGATTGATGCTTTTGTTTTTTCTTACAAAATACTTAATACTAATGTGATAGTTAAGAGTAGGGTTCTACTATTCACAAAAAAAACAAAAAAAAAGTTATACTAAATAGGCTGAATTAAATTTAGCCATGTAAATTGGCTAAAAAATAGGTTAGGGAATGGGGAAAAAAATCACTTTTGATAGGAAATCAAGTGAAATCAATGCATGACAATTTTGGGAAAAGGCTAAGTGGCTGACATGTAAGTTTTGCAAATTTTTTTTCTTTAACTTTATTATCATAATAAAGCTAGATTTAAACCCGTATGACTCATAAGTGATAATTTTATTTAATAATAAATTTTAAATAAAGTAAAACAAAAATTTTAAATACTAATAGTTGATTAATAATATCAACAAATTAAAAGTAATTACACCAAAAAATTTTGAATTAGTAATAATGTTTATTTAATCTATAAACATCTTAAAATAAAAGGCAATAAAAATAAAATCAATTAAAATTTTAAGAGATGATTATACATACAAATATTTGAATATATGAGTAGCAAATTCCTTTTTTATTTGAATTTGTAATTGAATTTTACAAATAATTAGAAATTTTTACCAAATTCAAGTCAAAATTTATAATATCATTGAAAGTTAAATGTTATCAAATAAATCAATTTGGACATATGATAATAAAAAGATATGTAATACTAAATTAGACTATCGTATGAAAAAAAAATGATAGATCAACTACAAAATTAGATAATTTTTATTATATATACTTTTATTTAAAAATTAGAGTATTATTTAATAGAAAAACATTAACTTATTTTATTTTAAGAAATGTTATATTTATAATTTTGATAAAAAATTATTTTTTGATGATAAAAAAAATTATTTGTATTTTCATAAAAAAATTAAACTTATTAGCCTCAATATATATAATTCTAATAATTTATGATGCATACTTAACTCTTTTTTGCCAATTGTATATTTCAATATATTAAAACTAATAAAAATTCACATTTGGATTTAACTCTCTTAAATCTAAATAATACTATATGTTTTTTAAATTATAAGAAATTCAACTTATTCTAAATCTTTTAAAAAAATTTTACACCCCTACAATTTTTTGTAAAAAAATAATAATAGCATAGTAAAATGTTGAATAAAAAAAACTATCATTTATCATAAATCTTATAATACTTGTTATATGTATAAAAAAATTGAAACTAAAGAGCTACTATCAAATTTCGTTTCCTTGGATAGTAATTAGTTTCCATTCAAGTTAAATCAAGAAAGTGATAATATCAAAGCAACAAATATAATATCAGAATGACAAACAAAAAAATCATAAATAAATCAATTCATTTCATGCTAAAAATAAAAAATTAAATACATACTTGATACATATGATATGATAGGATAAGTGATAAGTGATCATTTTTATCTAATTTATCACCGAACTTGTTCTTTAATTTCATAATAAAGTATAATGGGAATTTGATATATAAATCAATATCATAACAAAAACTAAAAAAAAATGTATAAAGATATATACAATATATGTATAGTTTAAACTATAATAAAACTAATAGCAATAGTCAAAACTTTAAAAGAAATTAAAAACACTAAATTTTCAAGAAATTTTGCTTAATTTTAAAATTTCTTTTCAAAATGATTTTTTTTTTCAAAAAGTAAATTATTATACAACTATGATGAAGAATTAATATAAAAGATTTTAACACAAAAAAAAAAGTAGTATCTAAAATAATACAAAACCAAACATAAAGTAGTTTGTGCTTCTAATTCTGCTATATATAGTATCATAAACAAAAGGAAAGAAAATTTAAACTAAGTTTATTGCATGGCAAAAGAATATCTCGACAATGAGAAAAAATATTGTAGGGATGCCAATTTATTTCTTAAGCATCTCAAAACATATTTATATATAGGATGAGTCTTAAAAATAATTATGGGATGGTTTTGAATGTCTAATTGACTAAAATAAATTTAAGAACTAAATCAATATCAATAATAGCATTTTAAATTAAGAGTAATTTATACTTGAAAATTAAAATAATTAAACATATTACGTATTTAACTTGTTTGGGGGAAATTGAAAAATAAGGATTTTAAAATTAGTGTAATGATGATAATGAAATTCATTTTATTTGATATATTCCAAAATTAATTTTAATTAATTTGATAATCTCTTAATCATTTTGAAATTAATATATATACATATTAAATGTGTATACGTAGCTTAAAAGGTAAAGCAAATAAATAGGTCATAATTAATTTACAAATGTAATTTAAGAGTTGAATATTATAATTGAAAAAAGAGAACACAAAATTATCCTATAATGATGGTAATTAAAGTTTTATTATATTTAATATAAATTTAATTGAGAGTGATTTAAGGTAAAAATAATATAAAATATAATATAATTAATTTAAGTTTTTTAAAATAATTCAAATATAATCAATGCATTGAAACAATTAAAATTTATATTAAATCAAATAGAATTAATTAAATACAAAACACATGCTGATTGTTTAGATAATTCACATGTCAAAATAATAGATTGTCTACCTTAAATTTTTTTCATTTTTGTTAAAAGTTTTGGCTTTTATATATTTATATAAGATATAAAATAATATATGATGTAATTTACGAGTTTAATATTATAATTGAAAAAGAAATATAAAATTATTTTATAATCAATCAAAGTTTTATTTCCTCTAATATGAATTAATTGAGAGTGATTTAAGGTAAATAATAATAAAAAATAAATGTAATTAATTTAATTTTTTTAAAAAAATAATTCAAATAAAATAAAATATAGGATACATGATAATTTTTAAGATTGTCCAAATGTAAGTAGGCCATCCATATTAGAAAATTTCCTTTTCTACCATAGGTTTTGACTTTTATATATTTATATAAGATATATATAAATTATATGACTATATTTTTTTATGAAATTACAAGTATAAGTTATAATCATAATTAAATATTATATAATTGAATAAAATCAAATAAATAAATCAATTAACAAACTAAAATATAATTACACAAATTTAACATAAAATTAAAATAAATCCACATATAGTAAAATTTGAACTTAAAATCTCCTCCTTACTTTAATATAATATAGATAAGCTCAATAATAATAATAACAAAAAGATTTCTTTAATATAATTAGCGCTTGTTCTTTTTTCTTCTCTTTTCTCTTGATTACCTTTTTTTATTTTCTTTAATTTCTTTCTTTTTCCGTTTTGAGTTTTTAGGATGAAAATGTCAAAATGACTTCCTTTCAGTGACAAACTGACGATTATAAATAAATTAGAACTCTAATCCAAACCACGTACTCCACCAATAACGTAAAGCAATCCACTTGTTTCTCTTTCAATATTCGACAAAGTAAGGAAGATTATAGCTTAATTTTTGAGGTTACAATTATAATCAAATTATAATTATTGAATAATCAACTAATAAATTATAATATAATTAAATAATTAAATTCACGTATAGTAAAATCTTCATAAGATCTTCCCAGTAGATTACAGCTTAATCTTATATATATATATATATATATATATAAATTATCATTGCCTTATTAGCTAAACCGATTACAAGTAAAAAAAATTTCTACCAATACTTCTCTTAGAACCAACTCAGTACATCAAACTGATATGCCCAAAATCAAAGTATTTTCATTGTTGTTGTAATTATAAATTAATTTCAAGAGACACTGATAAAATAAATTTTGATTTTAAGATTAAAAAATTATCGCATATTTTATTTTTTATTATATTTTAAAAGGTGTATATCATCCTACTTTTTCTAATAATGAAGTTTAAAAACTGCATTGCAGTGAATTGATAATTTCGCTTTTTAAAAATTTAAGTGATGCATTAATAGTCCACACGGAAATAAAAAGCGGCACTTCCACTAAAATTATAATACTTCAAAGAGTAGAGTATGCTTTATTTTTGCCACTATCAAGCAAAGTAAATTAAAAGCAATTTATATTTCACCATATAAATAAATAAAATGAATATATATATATATATACTGCCACGATCTTTATTGTTAGTGCAACTGAAACGACCAGCTGGAGAATGAATCGGCGCCACTGCCCATGCTGATGGTGGGACTGTGACAGTGAACTAAAGCTCATGACTTCCCTTTGTTTTTTTCCTATATAATAACGTGTCCTTAGCTGCATTTACCTAGCCTTTGGACGTTAATGTATGTGAGAAAATTTTTTTAAAAAAAAACACACACACAGCGATTTGAAGAGATTTTTTTCGACAAAGGAGTGAAGAAGAAGGAAACAAAAGATGGGTTGGAGATATAGGGGTGGTTTGCTTCTGATTATTGGTGTTGTGTTCATGTGGGTTACCTCTGCAGAGGTCACTCAGGTTAGCTCTTTCTCTTCCTTCTCAAATTGTTTATTGCTTTTCTTAATTCTTTTAGTTTGAAATAGTTTTTATGTCAACATGTTTTCTTCGACTTTTCATGCTTCGTGTCTTAGTTTTTTGAGTTTTGACATCAAGCGATTGATGAATCTTCCATATCTTTCTGGGTACAACTTGGTTTTTGGCACTGTCACTGTGTGGTTCACGGTTATCTTTCTCGTTGAAAAGATCTGAGAGATGACCATTGACAATTTATCGTAAAGGAAAATTTTGTGGGATTTGGTGTAATCACCACTGAATTTAAGAAGAATGGTTTTGGTTTTTGACACGAGTTTCGGAGTTAATACTAGGTAGATAGGAATTTATGTTATCTTGTCTCTATCTTCTTTTGCTTAAATGATAGGCAAGTTCGCAGTTTAATGATTATTCTGTAGAATTTATATATGGGTCCACATCATGTTATTTTCTGTATTCGTTCTTATTTCTAGCTTAGCGGTAATTGTCATTGGCGTGCAGAACAGCCATCATTGAAATGTGAAAACAGTAAAGAACTTGGCCCATAAAAATGTGTGTTCATGTTAATTAAAGTGGTCCTAAAATCTCAGATAATTGTCAACGTTTTTATGTTAGTCAGCCTGTCACTAACTATGGTATTATGTTTTTTGGATTCAGTTTCTTTTTTCTGGTCATATCTTTTACTTCTCCATCGTTGAAACTGATGATTCATTTTTTTCTCCTTGTTTGCTAATGGAATTGGGAGGTCTCCTGGTTGCTCCTGGGATCTTCGTTCTGGGCATCAGGATTCACCCACTTGCCTTTTTTACCTTCTAATCTGTTTTTGTTCCTGAAAGGTGTGGTCTTCTCATTCAGGCTCATTTCCTACATTTTACTATGCTTAGCTTTTGTCTTTTGTTATAAATATCTTTATCTATAATTTTTATTCACTTTTAGCTTTTAGTAATTTATTAGACATTCTTATTCTAAGATTGTTCACTTCAGGGATACGAGTTGAAACTTGAAAGATCATTTTCTTTGTACTGAAATTATAGTCAATCAATTATTTTTCTCTTGGAACTTGGATACTAAGATTCGGTTCTACTGCCATTTTCATTCTGTTTTTTGCTTTCGAGGGTTGACATGCTTGTATTCTTTGACAGGGTGTATTCGAAGACTATAGGCATCCTTTTGCTGTGTCATATCTTGGAACCTCTCTTTTGTCACTTTATCTGCCAATAGCATTCTTTAAGGACTGGTTAGTAAAGCACCTGAGAGGTCGCTCTTGTAATGCCAAAGGCCCAAAAGGAGTTAGCAAGTCCTCTGTGGAACTAAATTCTCCTGTAAAACATGATAATAAGCATGGCAATTTTCAAGTTGAACATCAAGCACCATTGCCTAAGGACTGTGTCATTGACTTCTGCATTAAGGAGGAGGGAAGTCCCGTGGTTTCTAGACGCAAAGATATTATGGAAGCACCAAAGCAAGAAAGAATTCTTAGTGCAAAGGAAATTGCTGCATTTGGCTTTTGCATGGCTCCTATCTGGTTTGCAACAGAGGTGTGAATGATAAAGTTGTTTATCTAATATTTCCTTTTAGCTAGATTTCAAGTCAAGTGTTTTTCTTTAACCGTTGAGCATCAAATTCTTTGAAGCCAGAATTTTAATTAGTGAGCAATGCCAAATATTTTCTTTTCCAGATTTCTCTTTGTTTACATTTCCAACTATGCTTCCACCATGTACATATGCATCTGTCCATGCTCCCTTTGCCTAACTATGCCACCCATCTTCTTTTGAAATTTCATATGCATAGATTTTCTCATTTCATGAAAATTCACAGGTCTTTGCTGTATGGGAAACATAACCCCGCTAAAATGCAGTTGATACACTACAGGAAAAGTTGAAATTTTCATATTCCATGGAAAGACATTAATGAAGTTCTTTCTAATATCATTCATTGTCTCCAGTATCTAACGAACGCCGCTCTCGCAAGAACAAGTGTTGCTAGTACAACATTGTTGTCCTCAACTTCAGGACTTTTCACTTTAATAATTGGAGCACTTCTGGGTCAAGACTCTATAAATACAGTGAAAGTAGTTTCCGTCATAATTAGCATTGCCGGTGTTGCTATGACTACACTTGGAAAGACATGGGCTGCAGATGAATCAAAATCAGGCACTAACAAGTATTGTTTTCCTCCACCTCATTGAACATGCCAGCATAATTTGGATTGAACTCATTAGTCGTGTTAAGGTTATAAAAGGGCCAGGGTTCTAGATATATATTTTTACGTAAATCGCTTATAGAAGACTAAGAAGAGAATGTTCTTTGAAAAGATATTTTCTAATTTTGCGCTTGGTGTTCTGTTTCAAGTCAGTGTTTTTACTTATTCATCTTGCTAATTGTTGGAAGACATAACCAGCATGTGATGGAAGATTGTGCATACCATGGCATACAGTAATAAATTGCCATAACTTTTTTTTTTTGGTCTCTTCTTTGAGGTGGGGGTGGGGTGGTTGGTTGCAAATGTTTACATAGTTTTATTTACTTTATATTTGCATGGAATGTTTTCTGAGAATCTACTAACTGTTTTTCTACTGCATTCAGAAGTGGAAATCATTCTCTTCTAGGCGATCTTTTCGCTATCCTCTCAGCTATGAGTTATGGACTGTTTACAGGTTTTATACCTTCTCTTTTATTTGAACCATATTCGAGTTTTGTTGATAAATTACCACCAGAACCTGAATTAAAATCATATATTGCAGTTTTGCTTAAAAAGTTTTCTGGAGAAGAAGGAGAAAGGGTAGACATGCAGAAGTTGTTTGGCTGTATAGGATTGTTTTCACTAGTTTCCCTTTGGTGGCTTGGTAAGGGCATTGTTAGTTAGTTTTCCATATCTTTTCTGCTCTATGTCATTTTTGTTCATATTGGAAATGGAGCATATGCCTTTCGACACGCTTAACTTGAACAAACCACCACTAACACCAAAATCCAAGCAAAATGAAATTTTCGACATTGTTATCTTACTGTTTTTCCAGATTGACACTGTAGGTGGAATAAATTTATACTTGTCAGCTAGTTTTCATCTTCCCTGTTCTGATAAGCTTTGTTAGAAGATGCCAAATAAAAAAAAATGCACATTACAGTTTCATCTTGTTCTTGATAACTTGAAACTGGATATAGTCAGCAAAACATTATGGGAACTAGTTTAGAACTATATAAAGCAAAATGACCAAATCAACTGCCAATGTAAACAATACTGGAATGATCTGACGTAACGTTTGAGACATGTGACTTGTAGCAGGGGATCATTCCAAAATGAAAAAAAAATGTTGTCAAGAATCATGTCCATGGGATATTTGGTGGGCTAATATAATATTAGCTTCGTGCTCATTTACTGCAATGAGTTTACAACAAGAAATTGTACTCCTTGGATTTGAAATTGAAGAGGAACTGGAAGCTAGTGCACTGAAATTGAAGAGGAACAAGAAATTGCCCATCATCTCTCTTTGAATTATACCAGAGATGATAGGGCATTATAGGCCCTTTCATTCAGAGTTTGTATATATTACATTGGACATTGAGGTTCTTATATTGCATGCTTGGGTTGGTCAAACCAAAACTTCCCTTGTATTACATTCCTTGGCATCTGAATCCATGAACAAAGTTTAATATACTCTCTTTCTTTAAGAAGGCATGAAGTAGCTTCTTTGCTTACCCACTTGATCTTTTAAAAGCATGATATATATCATAGGTTTGAAGTTCAAGTAAATGAATCACGCTTTTTGTTTGTAACTGGGAGACACTAAGGATCCTCCTAGGATTTCATAGTTTGTCGAACCATAGTTCTTAGTTAAAAGCTATAAGTGAATCCTCATTGTGCAACAAAACGGAATTGCTCAAGGGACATGCAGTAGTAAATATACTTCTCTTCTTGGTCCTTTTTCTCTTCTTCAGGATCTTTTGCTGTTTTGATAACTTCTTTAGTATTTTGTAGCCACTTCTTCAATGAAATGCTTTATATCGGAAGTAGCCATTATGCTTCTAACAGCTTCAGTAAATGCTCCCTTAGGGATCTTAGCAGCATTATTTATGACTTAATGTTTCGGAATTCTTTCCAGCATGGCCTCTGACTGCCATTGGTATCGAACCAAAGTTAATGTTTCCTCAATCAGCTAAAGTGGGAGAGATAATCCTTATAAACAGTTTTGTTGGAAGTTTTCTGTCTGACTACTTCTGGTACGCCAACACAACAATCTTACTGAATTTTCTGATTTCTGAATCCAAATGTGCTTAATTCCTTTAAGTCAACATCTGTTATCATACTTAACAGGGCATTAGGTGTTGTCTGGACCTCCCCCCTGGTAGCTGCACTAGGTGTTTCACTTACCATACCTATTGCAATGTTGGAAGACATGCTAATTCATGGTCAACGGTATTCAGTGATCTACATGATTGGCTCGGCTCAGGTAAATGGTTGCATAGTTACCATAACTTAATCACATTGATCACTATAAATGGAAAACAAGAAAAATAATTGCAAAGCAAAATGCATCCATAAATATTACTTTTGATCCTCCAGCTTATTCTATAAAATTTTAAAAAGAAGCATCACCCGAAACGCGATGTTGTTGCAAAAAAGTCCCTTGCTCATTAAGGATCATATTGTGATGTATTTCAGGTATTCCTGGGATTTCTAATAGCTAATATTTCAGACTGGATTTCACAGAAGTTGAGATGGTAGAGCTTCAACATAAGGCAAAGCTTTCATTTTCCACCAATACTATCCGTTTCACCTAGCCTTGATGATGCATGGCCCCCATATTGTTTGCAAGGCCTGCTGAAATGATACATAAAAGTTATATGAAAGTATATACTAATGTTATATGTACCAAAGAAAAAGGATATGTTGATGTTATGAAGTTTGCTGACTGGCTGTGGAAGATGAATGTTTGTTAATGAAAATTATGGCTTTTTTTTTCTTGTCTACTTTTCCTTTCTTTCAAAATTAAAAACAAATGAATTTTACTTTTTTTTTTTTCAAAATAAAGTTTTGACATAAAAACTTATGATAATTTAATTAGAAAAAATAGATATTTCACTTTTCTTGCTTTATTTAAACATGAAATTTTACCAAAGAAATTCAGGGAATAAATGGAAAATTGAGTAAACAAGAGAAAGAGAGAAAACAATAAAAAAAAAAAGGAAGTGAGAATGATTGTAAATTACATCATAATTTTCCATGCTTCTAGGAGGTTAGGATTGAAAATTCTCAAATTCTTCGATCCCCTTTGAACAGTCCAAAAATACAAAATTTTCCTGTTTTTTAATAAAGAAAACGAACTATTATCCTGTGGTAATAATTTCGGTGAACCGAGTACAAAAACTATATATATATATATATATATATGATGAATGGGTAGGAAATATGTCACGGATTTAAAGAAGAGTCTCGAATCTCATATCGAACATAATAAGAAGATCACTGAGGTATAAAAAGGTTCATACCACCTTTGTCTTATGAGACATTTTTTATAAGACAAAACCGTAAGGTCAAAGGGATCAGAGCGGATAATACCTCACAAGAGTGTGAACCGTAGCATGAAGACTGATCTGAAACGTCAGATGAGTGGATATTCAAGTCTCGGAACCGCGCGGATTCGAAGTTTAAGTCTCGACCTCTGACAAGTGGTATCAGAATCAACCCTAAACCGTTCGATTCACGTCAAGCACATCGAGGGAGGTAAGTAGGGTTGCCAGTCTCCGTAACGAATGCATCACGAGGTTAGGTGAGAGAAAATGTCACGAAACTAAGGAAGAGTGCTGAATATCACATCGAACATAATAGGAGGGTCACTGAGATATAACGTTAAGCACCTCGAAGGAAGTAGTCAGAGTGGTCAATCTCCGTGACGAGAACATTACGAGATTGGGTGGAAAAGAATGTCACAGACCTAAGGAAAAATCCTGAAATTAGGTGAGAAAAAATGTCACGGACCTAAAAAAAAATCTTGAATCTCACATCGAACATAATAAGAGAGTTACTGAAGTATAAAAGGATTCATACCACCTCTGCCTTGTGAGACGCATTTTATAGGACAAAACCGTAAGACCAAAGGGACCAGAACAAACAATATCTCACAAAAATATAAACCGTGATAAAAAGATTGATCTAAAACGTCAGATAAATAGATGCTCAGGTCCCGAGATCACACGAATTCAAAACTTAAATCTCGACCCGTGACAAATGCGCTTATCTTGACCTAGGTGTTCTTTTCTCCCACATCTTTGCCTTTGGTTTTTCACCCTTTCTTGCCCATTTTTTCTCTTCCTCTCCTCTTTTGTAATTTTATTTTTTTCTTTACATTCTTTTACCTTTTGGAAAGAGGAGAACAAAAACAATTTTTTGTGTTACACTGACTAATGTAAATTTCTGCAACATTAGACAATTGACATTACATGTTACTCACCATTTTATCCAGCTACCAGCTGAACTCCTGCTCTCTACCTTTTGCTTCAATTTCTGTTGCACTTGGTTTGTTATACAATCTTTTACCATGGGATGAGATATTCCTCATGGCCATAGATGTACCATGTCCTGAATTTTTTTTTTTGTTTTTTCCCATAGTAAGAGAGAAGGATGGCTTTTACACGTACAAATACACAACAGCAATGGGATACCCTTTGGGAAGTAGATATGCTAATTCTCTGCTTGCCAAAGCCAAACATATGAAAAACGTTTAACCTGGTTGATAGTTACAATTATAGACCAGGACTTACATGAAGAAAAAACAATCACCCCTGAGAACAGGTAAATCACAAACTTAGGCTTTAGCTTCATTGATCATTGAAAAAGAAATCCCTCAGCCCCTGAACCAGAACAATAAAAAGAAGGTATTGCCAGTTCAAGCTTACTGCTCATATAAAACCCACCTACATTATGATATTTAAATTGTCAATATGTTTGAAGTGCCTGGCTTTTCGTTTATCAGCTCTCTGTGTGCCACTGCCATAGATGAGCCTGCAATGAAAATGGGTTTAGATTTGCATGCTTCGATTTTGTACTGTTCATGACAGAGATAACTATTAATAGATAACAGTAAGGCTCATATTAGGGATGGATGAGTGTTTTCCAAAGTAAGCAAATGAACCTTAGCCTTTTCAAGGAAAAATGTAAATCAATCCGTTGGCAAGGATATGCCATGTGAGAAACGATTAGTAAACTACATCTCTCAGGGGATCCTTTGAAAGGATTAAAAAAAAAAAAGGAAAATCAATCAATACGTCAACACTTGAATGAGTAGGAAGAATAAATTCAGAAATCTTTTAAAGGAATCCATACCTTACAAAATTTGATTTTCCTGAATATTGGAGTGCC
Organism: Durio zibethinus; assembly: GCF_002303985.1. The sequence continues at coordinate 25,407,885 of NW_019168159.1, read as the reverse complement.
TCAAAAATTTAGGCTCACTTAACACTCCAACCAAGTATTACAAATTACCCACTTGAAGTACTTGGAACGAACAAGCAGCCCAGTCTTTTTACCAATGAGCAGAGCAGCTTGATGAAACTTGTTTCTGGTATTCAAAACTAGCCATGACATCTGATGTGTAATTCCATATTAAGCACAACTTTAAATGACCCAACATGATTAGAATTAAAAACCAAATTCTTATCTCTGAAAATTATATTATGATGCATCTTGCTTTTCACTTGCTTTATAATATAGCATCTTCTGTACATAAAACATCATGTATCCTTGTGCAGCTCTAACAATGCTCTCATTAACTCTAGTAATCCAAGCATCATCACACTTGTACCATTGATTACTCAATCGCAAATAAGTCACATAATGCCCAGCATCTAATCTACCCGTGTGTGTGACAACAGCAAATAACTCAAATTCCGATGATAACTCGTTAGATGCATCTTGGTCGTCTCCATCAAAAGGGAAGATCCTGTTTCCAAATCGACTCCTCAAAATGGAAGAAGAGAGATATGGAGCCATGTCCAATGAAAATGGGAACTGCAGATATCGGTCAACCTTCCTTGACATCTTTCGTATTGAAGAATGTTCAAATCTTTTAACATGAAAGCATGAAACCAACGGAAGCTTTCTTATGGACATCTGCTTAAGAGACTCTTGTCTCACCTGACACTTTTGGCAGAAAAATTTCTGATCAGAGCCCAACCTCTCGGCTCTAGTAAATCGTTCTAAGCAACTCTTTAAAGTAGATATCCCACAGTTTTGATTTGAACCCATGCAATCTACCTCAACACTACAAGAGTTATGGGATTTGGCGGATGAAGACTTCCCAGAACCCCCTTGGTTTGGTTCAAAGTCCAGGGAAAAGTCTACACATGGGTCATATGTTGTGGATGTAAAACCACAAGCCAGACACATGACATCAGATCGCAGAATACCAGAAAATATTCTATGTGCAATGCAACAATCTCCACTGCCTGCACCATCAAGGAATGGGGGGTTATGATACTATCCAATATAAGAGATAGGTTATCGCCCAAATTCTCCTTCATTGCGAAGAATGGTGTCCCAAGCATCAAACACAAGCTCTTCATTCAAACATTTTTCAGACAAACAACTTGTTATGCAGACATACATTCAAATTTTAATGACTTGAGTTGATTAGATAATAGTGAGAATGTCAAAAAAAAAAAGAGCATCATGCTTCTACAAATGTTGGACAAGGCAAACACAAAGCAACTACAGTATCAAACGTTAACTTTCAACTACAGTTAAGAGGTAGCAATGAATCAACCCCCCCCCCCCCCTCTTCAGCCATTACCAGAACCAGAACAGAGGATGCTAATTCTGACTTGACCAGAAAAAAGGGCGTGATATAAAAAGTTTCAATGCAAAATCATTGCAGTCCAACTAAAGCTCAATACAACTTATGGTTAGCAATTCTTTCATCTGTTTCCAATATTTAACTTGAGTTTCCAGGCAGAAGATCAAATTTCATCACACATGAAAACAAGAAGCTGCATATCATAACAGATCTCATGGAATTATCGACATTTTAGTCTTTACTGACACTACCAGAAAATAGCAAGAAAGAAAAGGAGAGAGTAAGAGGCAAAGAAAAGATGGTTAAAGTTGGGATAACCTTGCAGATAACTAGCCCAAACTTGATCATGTTCAAAAGAATCTGGATTTCTTTGCCCAGCCAAGGCGTTTGAAGAATGTTTATAAAGAAACAAGATGACCCCAAAGGCAAAAATGGCTTTGATGCAGGTTGTTAAACTAAAGCAACTCTCTCCTTTTATAAGACCAGGATCAACTTTGTCAGAGGATAGGATCCTATACATGGCAAAGGGGAAGTAACATGAGAATTATTAAGTGAGGTGAGAAATTCCTATGTCGAAACCAAGTAGGCTAAGGAAGGTTGACTTACTGGAGTAAAGCGGTTGACATCATCAAGTCTGCAGTCCTAAATCTGAATGCACTTGTCAACTCCTAGGGCAAGAAAGACGAAACCTAAACCCATGCCCTGCAGTTAAATATTCAAGTTACTTCTTAATCTTTAGCAAAATCTTCGATAATGTCTATTAAAAAAATAAACACTAGAAACAGTAAAGTGGGGGAAGACTGACAGTAGCTGCTTATTAAGAGTATCTTACGTTGATATATGCTGCACTAGTATAGCAGCAAGTTTCGCACTACATGATTTCTACATTTCAACTCCCTCCTTCCTCTAGTGACTTATTCCAGTTAGTTGCATCAACGGCTTCTTATCTGGATTTAATCAGCCTCTTGGTAACTATAATTTGGCCACTTAAACACTATAGCGGCAGACAACCCCATCCTTTGCACAGACTTACTGAAGATTCCTAACCAAATTTATCAATCCTAATTAATCTCTCTGCTTTACAATGTTCCAAGCTAACTAATGCAGACAAACTATTCTTTCCAGAATGTCAACCTAAAATCAACAACTCAGCAAAGTTTTACCATAGCCATTACGAATTACAGAGAACATGGATCCTAGTGCGTCATCAGGAATACCATTCCCACATGATCAAAGTCAGAATTAAGACAAATACCTTAGAAACTTTGATCAAAACATTCACATTATTTGATCAATGTAAAACATTCACATTATTTGATCAATGTAAAACATACAATATCGTTCCACAACAAACACCCTTTGAAGAAGTTGACAAGCATGTAACTAACACAGAAATTACCAATAACAGAACAAATGTATCCAATAGTTAGATGTCATGAAGGATGTGGGCCCCATAATCACACTCGACAGATTTAGGAGATTCTTCAATCTTTGGATTACCTTACAAATAAAACACCCCGCCTATGGGAACACCTTACAAATAAAACACTCCACCTATGGGAACTCCGAATATAAACATTCAAATCACTATGCAATTTCAGGCAGGACGGCACACACTTTCTAGAAATGCAATTTAAAGTCACAACGATAACCTAGCAACAGTAAGAAAGCTAGTCACCTGGACTCTGGGACTTCCTTTTATCCTTCTCCACCTTTTCATGAATTCCATCAAGCATGGAAATGAAAAATTCATGGGCATCCTGCTGTTCATAACTAGCCAAATTTGCCGCATGTTGCCACCAACTGCAAAAACCTCACATCATATTAATCCCACATGTTTTTTTCTTTACCTCAAAACAAAACTAGCAAGTAACAACTTATACAACATCAATACAGATGAAAAAAAAAAAAAAACCAAAAAAATGACTTTTTCTTACTCTTCATATTCACTCTCAAAATAAAAAATACCATATTTTGACAAAAACAATAACCTGTACAGGAATTTTGCAGGACTATAAGGAGTCCGATCCCCCGAAAAAACAGCCGAAAACATCGCATCCATGTCACAAGCCAAACACAATCTTGAATTTTTAGTACCATTAATAGCACCATTTTTTTGCTGACAATAATATCTATTATGCCGATCGCTTAAGAAATAGTCTCGCAACGGCGGCGTATGGAGCAATGCTTGCAAAACTGAATTCATAAAGCAAGTATTCCCCAAATTATTCAATCCGCGTAATCCCCATGGTAACTCCGTTGACGAAATCAATGAGGCATTGGTCGCATCGTGGAGAGGGATCGAATGGTTTCCGATGATGACGTGTTCTCTTGAATCTGGGGCCCACGGACGGTAATCTACTCGACGTCGCTTTCGTAGATTCTCCGGTTGAGATCCGGTAACGTTGCATTGCATTGCGGTGGATCCGGACGTGGATGTGGTGGCGGTGGCGGTGATGGTTTGAGCAAGGACGACGGCGGCGTCGAAGTCACGATCGTAGACCTGGTCACGGCACGCGCAGCAAAATATCTCAGCGCGGTCGACGTCGACAGCGATCTCGTGGCCGGGGATGGAAAGCGCGTGAGCCGACGCGTGGGAATGAAGTGGAGGCGCGTGACAGGACACTGCGGCACATGCGACGCACGCGTAGAGCCTCGGACGTGAGGATTCCTCGCACGTGCTGCACCGAGGGACCTCGGAGGGTTCCCTCCTTATGGCGGCGCGACCGCCGGGCGGCTTGACGCGGATACAGTCCTGTAAAGCGCGAAACGGCTTGGAGCCGTTGCGGGAGCGGAAGTCGACGAGGTGGGGACACGGCTGAGGCGAAACCTGGCCGTTGATCTTGGAAGACATGGTGGTGCCGGGAGGTGGAGATCGTGTTGGAAATGGAAACCCTAGATATGAAGGACATAAGGTTCATGGATCAGAGAAGGGGAAGATCAACGGCTGAGATTGGTCGAATGAGAGTGAGGTAGCATGGAGTTTGATGAGGATGAGAATAACCTTTGTTTATTTATGTTGGTGGGGTAACTGGCTTGCTAGTCAGCTCTTCTCCATACATTGGTCTACTATATATATATATATATATATTATTTATTTATATTTTTGGTTTCTTATATATATTTTTTCCAAAAAATATTAAAAAATTAATCATACAATTTATTTTTTGATGTTTTTATCCAAAAAGAAGAAATAAAAAAAAAAAAAAAGTGAAGAAGGAAATATTCAATTTTGGGAACTTTCTTTTAATTATTTCTGGTCTTTCTGAATAGCAGTTTTTGAAATGAAGCAAAGACCAAAGAGCCGTGAATGTAGGGATTTCTTTTTTTTTTTCCCGAAGTGGGGGGAAAGCAAGAAGAAAAGTGAGGGTTTCGATGGATGAAATGTGTTGTTTTCTACACCGTTTGATTGAGAGCCTAATACGTGGAAGATCTACTTCTTGGCCCACAATTCCTGATTTGGTGGAGATTGGATGGTTAAGAACTTTGAATGTTGGCCCACAAAAAGGCTCTGAAAGTCGGTAAAATGTCTGCCGATTGGCCCAAATTAGAAAAGCAAAACAGTAAACGAAGCTGATCCTGTTTTTATCCGGGGATTTACTGTATGCATGATGAGGTAAGATTTAATAATTTGTATTTATATAGCATTAAATATTTATAATTTAAGCATTTATATTAAATTTTATATAAAAATTATATGCTATAAATTTTTTATGTAAAATTATAAATTTATTTTTATTTTATTAAATTTATATTAATTTTTATTAAATTTTAAATTATATTATTTTAATTTTTTATATTATTTTTATATAAATATTATTATATCACATTTTAAAATATTATTTGCAACACACTCACATCAACTTAAAGTGGGCACTGCTTCTACCCTTTCACTAAGTCAATGATACAATCTTTTTTAGTACATAAAATCTAGTATAGAATGAATAGATAGGTTACTGAATTTTGCGGACCTCGACTTAACTCACAAGGTTCATGCATTTTTGTATTTTGGGCCAATGTGAAAAAAGTACTAATTGTAAGATTCGGAGTCAATATCACTTATTTGTCAATTGAGTTAATCTCAACACAGCCACTATTCATTATCTCTTGAGATCATGAAACTAAAAGATTTAATTATGAAAAAAAAAAATTATCAAAAATTTTTTTTAATCAAACATATATTATAAGAAAAAGTTTTTTACAAGAGAAATTTTGTTGTGGATGATTGATCGATTCCTAGATTGTGATGATTCCTTCTTGGAGAAGCATTTAATATGAACTACGACCAATCATGTGTAATGTCCAAAGTGGTCAGTCATAACTATGCAGCATCCGAGCAATGATATCAGTTTGTAAAAAAAAAGAAAATTTTTTTTTTATTTTTTTTGTCTATTTTGCATTCAATTTTAAATTTCATTGAATTTAATATTTAACTCAAATAATTCATTAGAAGTTGAATTTCAATAAAATTAAGATGCAAATTCCAACGCTTTGTAATTTTTCATTAATTTTCTTTTTAATTAGCAACATAATTTCAAAAGCAAAAAAGCATAATGCTTTTATGTACCCTTCTCCCTGCCCCAACTAGATATCATATGTTCTTTCCTTCTATGCTTTTGCTAAAGGAATTTCCCTTTTCTTTTATGGTAAGTAAACTAAAATATCACCTCCTTTCAAGCAGAAAAAAAAGCTATCCTTTCAAGAGGGGGGGGGGGTGTTGGGTTTGCACCCACAAAGCTTGGCTTCGAGCTGAAAAATCTAGCAGATTTGTCTAGGCAGCTGTCGGAAAAGCAAGAAAAAGACATTGACCCACCATCAACTGCAATGTTCTAGAGTTCTTGCTTCAATCTGTTCTTTCATTGCTTGAATAAATCACGTGTAAACAATCTTTTGTCACACAAATTGTCATTCAGTCATGCACTGCCACCTTAATAAGAAAAGACGACATTTTTTTCATGTGATGGCTAAAATTTATTATGATTGATGGAAAAATTCTTGGATAAAAAAAGTATGTTAACTTGGGTCAAATTTGGTGACTGATAAATAGAATGACCCATCAACCATTGTTGCAAAAATTATTTGCTAAAATGTAGTTGTTAGTAGTATTAAACTTGTAATTTTGCAAATCACATGGCTCCGATACTTTCACCGGGCATGCGAGGATGGCCAATTGGCCATTGCTCGTTTTTATAGTCCTTTTTTCTGGGGGGAAGAGAACCTAGTGATGTGTCTGAAAACGATAGCCAACCCACCAACAAGCTCAATAATTTAGTCGTGCTGTAGCCAAGGCGTGTTTTGGTGGAACCCTTGTCATCAAATCATGCCCGATAACCTTGTACAGACATTTCACGTCCCTGAGCAGACGGTAAAGATCAAGACCTGTTACATTCTTTTTCTAGGAAAACCCACATGTTTTCATGACTAGGATTTAACTTCTTTTGGCAAAATTGGTAGGTTGCACTGATTCTTCCTTTCTGCTTGCCCCATGATGTACAACTACAACTCTACTGTTCGAATCCACTTTTGTCTCCAAGAAGGCGAGAACAGAGAGGACAATTCCCATTAGTTGATATAATTTGGTTTAATGCTGTCAATTGTGCTTTTTTGTCCCTTGTTTTACGAAGCAATCTACACAACAAAAATACTTATCTCCATCAAAAGAAGCTGGCAAAATGTACAAGTTAATTATGTTACAGACATTCAAAACATATCATCTTATAGTAACAAAATTCATCAGGCTTTTACATGTTACTTTTGATTGGAAATACAACAATTATTTTTTCAAGGAACAATGATGTTCATGAATTTCCTTTTCGCAAATGCTAACCACCATTTATTTGGAGTTCCATTAGGCCTATAGGAAACACTCAACAGTCTCCCACTCGTTTCTTCTCTTATTTGCTTCAGATAATTCCTGAGCAGTTCAGCATTTAAGAAATCAACAAATTACATAGTAATAGAAGATTATCAAAACTTTGGTACTTGAAGTGGAATAAAATCACAAAAGATCAAAAACTTTCACATAGCAGATAGAAAAGAAAAGTTTTATGAAATATTCCAGGCATTGCAAACTTCCTACAACACTTATTGTGCATTGATCAAAGAAGTATTTGAAAACAAATAGAATTACATTTTTCTATTCATCAAAACTGAGGCATTTTAAACACCTTGATAATATCATTGGAAAGGAGGCTCTTTAAACAACTTGATCCCCTCAAGTTAAGATAAACATAAATTCAAGAATGACTTCAAATCTATATCTCCATATATTTTTGTCTACAGACCATTTACCTTTGTAAGGTATTACATAATTTGTTAAGGATGTTTGTAGCATTTTACAGAGAAAGGCCAAAACTAAAAAAAAAATAAAGAAAGAGGAAAGAAGAAGGTTCTGGAATGATATGGAAAGGAGGAAATGGGATAGAAAAGGGGATCAATGAGGGGGAGGAAAGGCGGAAAGAAGACTGATAAGGAAGGTATGGACCATTCTAGCTCCTTTGTTACAATAATAAAGATGGTTTAACAAGAAAAATGCAAATTTAAAGACAAAGAAAAGCCCCATAACATTTAAAAAATGTTTTAAAATGTTTTTATAGTTTTCGGTTATTTGGGTTCTTTTTGGTTTTAAAAGAAGAAAACAATTTGGAATGTTTTTAAATAATATGAAAAGTTATTTGGGTTCTGTCCGGCAATTTGTATTGGTTTTCCAATAGGCTGTAGAATCATTTTTTCTTTTTTTAAGTATGAGTAAAAGCAAAAGTTGAGGAATTACCAAACTGTTAAGTAGGGTGGTTGAAATTTTTAAGAGTTTACTGGTGGGTCTTTTATTAGAGAGCAACACTGGAAAAGGAAAAGGGGTGCAATAAGGATGATGCCACCAAAGCTAAAAAGCTCACTGAGAAGAAGTTCGTTGCTAAGGATATTACAGGCCTAAGAAATTTGCTTTAAAGGCTTAGAATTTGTATCCCCTAAATGATTTGGAGTCATTTGGCCATATTTTTTTTATTTTCTAAGAGAAAGGTAGAGAACCTATTTTTCAGTGATTTTTAATGCAAATAGCTTTCTTTCCTTCACCTTTTTTGGCATTTGTTTTTGTGTATTAGGCTAACTGGAAGGCTTCATAATATAGCTTTTGTCTATCAAGATTTTATGCAAGTTTTATCTCATGGAGTTTGCATCATACTTTCATTATTGCCTTTCATTGACAATTGATCAACATCCTGATTATGGATTCTTAAAGCATCTATTTCATGATTTATTTGCTCTTAAAGTTATTGATGGAAATGTTCTACCTTTTGATTTTGTTAAAGGTTAGGGACGTCGGAACTGGCAGCAACAAAAGAGGGAAAGGGAATGTTAAAGAGGAAGGCAAGTGGCTTATATCCTGCAATTAGCATGTGTTATAATGTTATGATTTTTACTTTGCTCAGAAAATTGTTTCAAAGCATAAGCTTTAACAAATGTTACTAAACAAGCTAATTGTGATCTAGGGTGATGTGCTTTGGCATTGTTGGTTAAGATATGCTTTTGAAAGAGGGAAGAAAAGCTCACTTCCAATTCTTTTGATGGGCTAAGTTTTAGGATGTTGAACTAAAAAATTATGGTGATATGACATAAGTGAAATTTTTTGTCATATAATTTGCGCAAACTAAGTTTAGTTTTTTTATTTGTTATGACTTTGATTTAATGTCTTTTTGAAACTCATTATATTATGAGGTTTGATTTGTTAATGGGATAGATTACCTAATTGGAAGGTTGCTGCTCAATGATAATTACTTTTGTAGTATAATTAATATGTTTCATAGCTAAAAGGAATATGCAATGTTATGTTGTAGAGGTTAGTTGCCTTTTCCATTGATCTTTATCTGTTAAATGTTTATTTCCTATTTGTCAATATACCCATTTGTAAACCTTATGATATTTTATGATTTGATCTATTAGCAACATGGGTGACTTGACTAGGAGGCTGCTATTCTTTCTTCATCAGTGTTTAGGGTGCATATGTTTGATGTTTAATAGGGGCCATTAAGTTTTAGAAGGTGAAGGTTTAAGGGCTAAGGGTAACAAAAAGAACGAAGAAGAAGAAAGATATCGGAGAGGCAACGAGAGACAGAACCATCGAATAAGTTGTGATAGATCATAGCTCAAAGTTATTGTCATGGAAAGAATTTTTCTGTACACTTGAATTAAATTCTTGATTTATGCCCTAACTTTTAATGTTGGATTACGTATCCAACTTCAATCAACTTCCTTAATATTTTATAATTACCTTTTTAGCGTTCAATTATACAAATGTTGCTTTATGTAACAATTTTTATTTAATATCCATAAAATTTTATAATTATATGTTAAAGGTTAATAAGATCTCACAGAGAAGCGTGAGCTTTTGTCCTAGTTTTCAATAAAGGAAAGTTCCAGGTAAGAGAAAAGAGTTTATGAGGCCGTTAGGACCGGGATTTGGACCAACTGGTTCGAACCAGAGCGGTTTTTGTCCTATTATAAAACTTCCTTAGTCCACCCACTCTCTACCACTTCTCTTACAAGTTTTCTTCTTTGACCGCAACTCTTTCTGTTATTTTTTTCTCAAAATCCAACATAGAAAAAAAAAAAAAAACCCAAATCTCTCTTAAGGTTTGTACCCTAATATCAGCTTTCCAATTCGGTATCATGTCAATTAAATTTCCTGTTTTAAAGTTCAGTTTTTGATCTGTTTATAGCTCTTAATCAGATTTTTTTTTTTTTGCCTATTTAGTGGAAAAAAAGGAAAAAAGAAAGATTTTTTTATCAAGAGAATGACATTGATGGCAACGGCTGCGATGGCTGATTCAGGTTTTGTTGACAATCTAGTGTTGCCACCAGGGTTTCGGTTTCACCCAACTGATGAAGAGCTGGTTGTCTATTATTTAAAGAGGAAGATCTGTAAAAGAAAGCTCAAGCTTGATATCATAAGGGACACTGATGTTTACAAGTGGGAACCTGAGGAGCTGCCTGGTAATATTTTTTACCCTGAAGTTTTGGGTTTTTGTTTTTAGCTTGGGATTTTTTTGGTTAATTATTGATGAGTTTTTTCTGGCTACTTGTTTTTCATTTTGTTTGTTTGACTGATATTAGTGCTTTATCTTTCAACATGCAAATAAAAGGGTATTGTTTTGGTGCTTTGAGTTCGTTTTTGTTTGATTAAATTTCCTTTTCTAGGGATTGTTTTGATTTGATCTGTTGTTGATTTGTTCATTTATGGGTTTGGTTTATGAGGATTCTGTGGATATTGATTCCTTTACATGCAAATCTCTGTTTTCATCCATTCATTTAAAAATATCACTGGCTTGCATTGACTTTGGTTTGCACAGTAACTGAATTGTTTGTTTCGTTATAGTTTTGGTTGGTTATCAATTGATTTTGATGGAAATTTGAAGTGTAGAAATTGATTGGATGAAATTGGTGATGTAACTGTATTATCATGTATCATTTATTCAGGTTCCATACGTCAATTTGAAATTTGCTGTTTTTTATGCGTTTTTATTTGAAATTTGTTTGTTTAGTCATCCAACGCATTGGAGTTTTTGTTTTCGTGAAAGCTAACTTCTTTTAACCTCTGATTGCTATGATCTATGACAAGCTAATGTAATCAATGATGAAGTTTTCAGATATCCTAAAGATTCTTAGACCAAGAAGGGTTGTTTTTGTTCCCATTTGAAGCTCTTGATGCTATCTATTTTAAGGATGGATTGTTTGTTTGAAAAAGTTCACCAGCAGATAATCTTTGCTGGTTTCTAGCTTTTGGTTTTGCTTTATTTGGTTGTTTTTTCTTTTTTCTAATGAACAAAAAAACCATCATACAGCACAATCGATACTGAAGACTGGGGATAGGCAGTGGTTCTTTTTCACTCCAAGAGACACGAAATACCCTAATGGAGCAAGGTCAAACAGGGCAACCGGACATGGGTATTGGAAGGTAACAGGAAAGGATCGTACTGTTACCTGCAATTCTCGGACAGTTGGAGTCAAGAAAACTTTAGTTTTCTACAGAGGGGGCGCACGTAATGGTGAGCGAACTGATTGGGTGATGCATGAATATACCCTTGATGAAGAGGAACTCAAGAGATGCCAGAATGTAAAGGTATGCAGCTGAATAAGTTTCCTAAGAAACTTTTCCAGTTTTCCAACCATATATAATCTGTTCACTAATTCTGTGTTTCTCTTTTGCATTTCAGGAATATTATGCTCTCTATAAAGTGTATAAAAAAAGTGGACCTGGCCCTAAAAATGGCGAGCAGTATGGGGCACCATTTAAAGAAGAAGCATGGGCCAATGAGGAATATGCTAGTTTTAATGAAAGTTTCGGTCATGTTTGGCAAACAAGATTATGATAGGATAGGATAAGATGATATTATGAATAAAATTAGATTAAATAATGTCATCCTACTTTGTGTTTGGTGTATGCAAGGATAGGATAGAATAATTTATTTATTTGTCAAAATTATCCTTCCTCAAAGTTTATACAATTTAAATTATTGATATAATTTTTAGGGGTATAATTGGACATATAAGTTTAATTCCATGAATTAAAAATAATCCACTTGGGGAGGATTGAATAATCCTATGCCAGGAGGATATTAATCCTCCTTGCAATCCCTATCCCTCTCTTTAGATAGAAATCGAATATGATTTATGATGATTATCATCCTATCCTATCAATAATCTTACGCATTAAACATGACCGAGGTACATTTTATTTTCACAATTCTTTATGGTTAAGAAAAACAATTGGATTTGTCTGATAAGTAAAGACAAAGATATTAAAAAAAGATCAAGTACAGAGAAGCAGCTGACTGACTAAAAGGATTCAGTGCTAGTACTAGGAACACGTTTCGCAAATGCCCAGCAGTTCAATAATCTATGTGACATTTAACGTAATACCAATGAAAAAGAAGATGGTCAGGAGATTTACCTGCTTCCTTTTGAGACTGTGGAAGTGCAAAGAGCCCTGGAAAAGGAAAACCAGATTCTCCAGGTACAGGAACCTTTTCCAATCCCAAGTTAATGATAGCCTTAGTCCCTTCAGCCAAGGTTCTACAGCCCTCAAGCCTCTTCAGAGCCAAATTTATGTAGAAAGTCAAATATATAAGGAGCTTATCTGCAGGGCTCTTAATATCAAAGTTTCTAACAAACACAATGGCACAAAAGAAGGTGATGGCTTCATCAACAATATCAGTTCTATTGGCATACCACCATCTTGAATTATCAAATCAATGAATAAGAAAAAAATCAATGAATAAGAAAAGGACATCAAATCGAGAACAACTACCCAATGACGCTATTAAAACATGAAATTCGCCTTGATCTGAAACAGGAGCAGGACCCTTTATATGACTTTTCAAAGGAACTAAAGGGCAGCCACAGGCATTAGTAATTCCTTCCTCATCAACAAAACTAGAATGATAAACCTGCCACTTAACAACTATTTCTAAGTGAATATCAACCAAAAATTATCATAATTAAAACGATCATGACATACATAAATAACCTAGCAGAGCAAGGGAGAGGTAAGGAAAGAGATTGATTTAGCTACCATTTTCCTTGAATCCCATTTCCAAATAAACGAAATCAAGGAATTGGATTTTCCCAAGAAGGAAAGGAGGGCAACCAAAATTTTCTGCAGAGAACAACAGTAAAACACCAAATTACAATCAACAGTAATGATCTTTCCACAAAAGTAAGAAATTTTCCTATCCAAAAAAGAGGAAAAAACATATGAAATACTAAATTCAGACCGATTCATTATATGGCATTAAGCAAGATTTGAAATCTTAAAAAAAATAACACAAACCCATTAAATTACAGAAGCCATGAAATGTAAAATTAAGGTAAACCCACTACAGGAATGGGAAATTCGTTTCATTCTGTATAATGCATAAACAGATATTAAAATGTAGATATCTTAAAGGTAAAAAAGGGGGAAAATATACCAACAAACTTACAAAATTTTCGGATTGATCTTGACTTACAAAAATGAACCAGTTGCATGTCGTTCCATGCAATCATGTAGTTGGAAATGGGGGAAAACAAGAAAAAGATCAAGCTACTTCCTGCCAACAAACGCTTTCAACTAGGTCCTCGACGACTTAGTTGAACAGCAATCTTTTCACCTGCCTTTGCAAATTGACCTTTAACTAGTTAACTGGGCCGTAGTGCTGATTTTCTGCCACTACTTTTGAAGTCTGAAGATGCTCGAAAGGCAAGGGCAGACCAAGAACGAAATACAAAGCCTAAAAAGGATCTCCAGGAAAAAGGCCCCTTACCCACCAAGGTTGACAGCAGGCCCAGACACCAGTTTTTGGTGAAGTGGGATGCCCTATTTTTGGTAGCCAATGGCCAAGTGGAATCCAAATCTTCTGGTGCTTTCATCAAAAATGATTTTTAAGGGTTGAAAATATGATGAACCCACGTATACTTGTCTTTGCCATAGGTCCCAACGAAAATCCTCCTCTAAACCTTACTAATAACTAATGTTGTAGATGACACTTTTACCGTTTGGGTTACAAATTACTGGTGGTTTCCTCTCTTATACTTCTCTATCGAACCTCTAATCATCATTCATCATTTCTCTATTTGAAATAAAAAGTTTATGATCGAGTTCTTAATGTGTAAATGATGGAATGGATGTATTGTGAAGTAAAAAAATCATATCAACCTCCATTTTAATTTTAAATTTCCTTACCAAAAAACAAAAGTATTAGATTATAGATCAATTCAATCAAAATCAAACCACTTTGGACCCTTTTTGTATTCCTTTCTCCCACACAAGGCACCACTAAACAGTCTGGCCATCACACCACCAACCAGACACAAGGCACACCCTCACAACCTGGCTTCTTTATGCTCTTAGCTTCAACGAAGAAAATATTTGAAAAACTATACGGCTCATAACATACCAACTTGTAAATATTTTGAGGCCATCAAACTTTTTTGGCACATTTCACACCATGTTAAACCTTTTTCAACATCATTTTCTTTTGTTAACCTTTCAATCAAGAGACAAAACTACCATTTCCCTTTAGCATCAGAGTCCAAAAAACTCTTAATAACCATTCCATTGGTTTTTGGTAGTTGATTCTAATTGTTTAGGATTCTAAAATGACTTTTTGATTGTCATGGAAGTCGAACAGACAAGCAGGTGGTATTACAGAGGGAAGTGATTTTGATTGATACCTCTTAACCAATTAATTATGTTGATTTTAGCTTAGAACAAAAGTCATTCCGAGTCTAGCAGACTTTTCATTTTACACCTCAGAGTCCTTAGGTAAGATAAAAGACCAAAACTTTGAGCAGAAACTCATTGCCATATTCAAGTTGGGAAAAAAAAACCAATAGCCAGTAACAATGCAACATCGAAACTTACAACAATTTCAACTTTCACATTAACCTAAGTTACACAGTTTTGTTTTTCTTCTTTTGATGAACTTGCAAAATTCAAAGCTGGTTTTAGCAGAATTTTGCAGCTCTTTCATGGTGACAAAAACCTCTGAGGCCAAAGAATGGTACTATACTAAAGCTTACTTGTACAGAGGTTACTAGATATCAAATCTTAGTTATAGTTGGAAGACGTAGATGTTATCCATTAAATTAGGCTTGTGAATGATGATGTCAAGACATAAGGAAGATTGGCTAGAGGCCCTCTTTGGCAGGCAAGCTCATGGACATCCTTTACAATATCAAATACGGCCTCTGGTTGTGCTAGTTTAAGAGCATTCTCTGACATTCTATGTAGCTCATCTGTCTTTGTGCTGAACCATTCTGCCACGATTCTAGCTGTTTCCTTAGGACTTCTGGTGAATACTCCTGCGCCATTGTTTACTACATAAGGTACATTGCCCTTTTCCTGCAATCACCAATTGAAAAGTAAAGGTTAAGAATAGCAAAACTAGAAGCCATTCAAGCCATCTTATAACTAATGCAGTTTCAATAGAAAGGTTGGTAACTAACCTGTCCTGGAATGTAGTCATTGAGAACAATTGGAAGCCCCCTGATCAAGGCCTCTGCAATGGTACCAGGACCAGCCTATAATTCTCAGACAGATTAGTCTAGCCATGTACATGAAGCAAGAAAATTTATAAATATAGGGCAGTTTAAATTGAAATTCATGTACTTACTTTTGTAATTAAGCAGTCACAAACTCCCATCCATTTCTCCATCTGAGTTTCAAACCCTCTTACCTACAGTGAAGCGAAAATTTTGTTTAATGACTGTTTTGATTGTGCTTGTCTGATGCTTATGTATGGTAAGTTCAAGTAATAAAATGAAATTACTTTCACCGGGATCTTCCATTCCTCTGATTCCAATGTAGAGGCAAGGGCTTTGTTTCGGCCACATATTATGATTAATTGCCCTATTGGTTTCTCTTGATCTTTATCATAGAGTGATTCGTCAAGAGCCATCGCTGTTTTCTTAACAGGGCCCATTCCTTCACCCCCTCCCATCAGCAGAACCGCAGGCAAATCAGGATCCAACTCAAGCTCTTTTCTTAAATCTTCCTACAAAACCAAGAAAGAAGAATGCATAACAAAAATCAGAAGTCCCTCCAACTAAAGCAAGCATAAAATCGATTATTTTATGTCTACGATCCCCACCTTGGAAAGAACTGCACGGGCAAAAGAAGGGCGAATAGGCAGACCAAAAACCCGAATTTGGGACTCTTCAAGGCCATCGTATAATGCTCTCTGGGCTACCTCATTTGACGGGCAGTAGCATCTGTTAACCCCTGGATGAAACCTGAACAGAATTCCAATTGTTAAGATATTCAGGTGGCTTGCTGTTAAGGAACATGGATACAAAAATGGAAATTCAGAAGTTATGGCTTTGATCAACTGACCACGTGGGATGGCAGGTATTGAGGTCTGTAATTACAGTAACAAAAATTACTTTCTGTTGAAGGCCTTGCCATTTAAGAACCCAGAGAGGAATGTGTTGCATTAATGGGTGCACACTAATGATAATGTCCGGCTTGTACTCCATGAGGCCAGCCTCTACCTCCCTTCATTGACAGATAGCAGAATACGAATTAGAAAAAACTCCCCATCAAAAAGTTAACATTAGAGCATGGAATCCATTCATATTTTTTTCAGATATTTAACTTTTATTGCATCTTGAATTCTTCAACTAAGTAATAGTGAAACCGGAAGATGAAATCACGTCCAAAAGAAGATGAACCTACTTGGCGTAATAGGCAGCAATGGCAGCAAGATAGCAGCTATGTATCCATCTAGGAGAGGTACTGTGAAAGGCAACTTTCCAGAGTTGTACGTGTTTCACCATGAACTTATAGGACCTCTCCATGTTGTTCAATGGCCATCCTGTGTATTCTTTCCAAACATCTTTCACAAATATCTGAAAGCAAAAGATGTCATCCGGAGCCCGGACAGTGAGAAAACGAATTCACAGGAAAGAATGTTTAACTTATGACGCACAAAATCAGGAATATATATATATATATATATATATATATAGATATAGCTGAGGAATCAGATGTTAATGTGTATAGTAGGAGCAGAACACCAGACTTAGCAGATTTGGGATTTCCAGATGAATGCAACTAATAATATATTTAGAGGAAAAGAGGAGAAATTTTTAAGAACATTAACAGGAAAACGGAGAAAAGGGGATAATCAAAACAAGGGAAAAAAATGTAGGAAACATGAAGAACATCTTATTTCTTATTTGTTGAAGAATTAATTGCACAAGCACATTCATTAACTGATAAATTAAATTAGAAGATCTAGATGAACAGATTGGATTTTTTTAAAAAAAAACTTGATTTAAGATGAATTTGATATTGACAATATTGCATTAGCTCTTGCATAAAACAAAAATTTACAAAAACACAAAATATCATCAAAATCACTAATAAAAATAACAAACAAATATTTTGCAGATCAGAATTATTTCTGAGAAGCATTGGGTTGTACAATAAAAATAAACAAAAAAATGAAAGAAACAAAACTAAACCAAAAATAATAATAATAAAAAAAAACCATGAAAAGTAATGACAGAATCAAGCAGATTACCCTGTATTCATCTCCAAACTCAATCTGAAAGGCGTCGCGGATAGCTTCAGCTGAAGCTCTATGGCCACCACCCGTATCACTCATGAGAATCAGCACATTCTTGGTTCTTTCAGCACCCATCTGCATCAACTGAATGGTCCCATCATCATCCTCGTATTCATCGTCACTCTCATAAGAACACCTCCTTTGATGTTGATGATGATGATGATAATGGCCGCTGCTACTACTACTGCCATAAACTCTCTGCCATACCTTCTCTGTAATGGAAGCAACCTTTTTTGGCGACGCTACCTTCATCACCATGGCTGCAGAAGGCAAAAAAAAATCGATCCAACAAGAAAAAAGAAAGCAAGATACCAAGAAACAAAAACAGCCCTTTGTAAGTTAAATGGTTTTAACTGCGAACTACCCTTTTCCCGCCTCCAAAAAATGGTAGTTTTCAGGCAGAGAGATAGGGGGAAATGGAGGTTTTGGAGAGAAAATTTGATGGCGGAGACAGAAAGACACAGGCAGAGGGTAGAAAATAATTGATGTTGTTTAAGGTTTATGCAGTTGGCAAAACGTGGAAGGTTAATAAGGTTGAGGAACGGAAGTTAGAATTATGCTTCTGGTCGAATTTTTGAGGATTTGATGTTTGATGTGTGGGGTTTTAATCAACTTATAGCCGTCAGATTCGCATTTTATTTTGGAATGTTCGAACGGGAAGATTCGGATCTCCACTATCTTTTATACTTTTTCTAAATAGTAATAATCTTTTTTTTTTTTTTTTAATGGAGAAAATCTTCGTTTTTATTTGGCTTTCTTTGGTGTCCTCCCTCTATTTTTGGATGATTGAAATTAACGGGAGTTGACTTCTCAAAGTCATCTATTTGGTCCCTTTGAGTGGGGTTAATCCATTTCTATTTTTATAATTTATAATTTTTTTTAATAATACAGTAAGAATAATTTTAAGTTTTACCGTGTTCTAATTTTTTTTTAATTATTTTAAGAATGCATTCTTCCAAGAACATACCATATATAATAATTATATTACAATTAATTAATCAAAATTTAAATTTACGTAAAATTTGTAATAGTTGAATTAACCAATTCTGTAACAATAAAATTAAAATTTAGAGTTACATAAATTTCAAAATAGTGCAATATTTACACTATAATTTAAAACAATAATAATTAATTGGAAATTTTTTTTTTTGATATCATTGGCAACAAAATGTAAATTGATAAGTTATTAAAAGGTAAAGCAATCAATAACTTTGTTGTAAATTACGTGTTGTTATTTAATTAGTAAGAAACTTTAACATCTCAAATTCAATTTTACGTGGCATAATTAAACTGTTTTAGTATTATATAACCCAACCATTAACCAAAAAATAGAGATATATACTCTTACATGATTTTATACATTTTTAACCTGTATATTTTTTAAAACTATTAGTAGCATTTACATAATTTAGGATATGAAAGTCATGCATAGAGTTGACATCGAATCGGATTCGAAGCGGATTTTGTTTGTCCTGAATTTAATTTTATCCGAATTTTTTTTTATTTTTTTATACCCGAACCCGATCTAATATTATATAAATTGTATTCGATCTTATCCGAAATTAATAAAATATTTATTTTTTAATATAAAATATTATTTTTTAAATATAAATATTTAAAAATATCATTATATAAATATATATATAAATAATTAATTAATTAAAAAATAATTTTTTATATAATATCGATCGGATTTATCTAAAATTCAAACCCAACTCAACCCAAAACTCGAATTTCAAATAAAAAATTGACCTCATAAATCGAATAAAAACCTATCAAAAACGGATTTGATTGTCGTCGCTAATCATGCATGATGGTCCATAAACAGTTGTATCATCCATTTATCAATTTTTTACATCCATGAATTGATTCTAACTGCATGAAAATGATGGCCCATAAAATCTTGAACCTGATCTAAAGCAAATTAATGTGTTTGAGTTTATTCTAAGTTTAGCAGGTGTGTTAATTCATAAATATAAATGTCGACCAACTTTTACTAGGATTGAGATTAAAGCGTTCATAGAAGATAATTCAAAGATATGAAATTATGAAATAAATTGGTTTTTTTGTTTGTTTAAAAGCATTGAAAATATTATTACGACATCTTACTTAATAAGCAACGAAATTTAAATTAATTTTAGATTTTATTTTTAAATCTTATCATAAATAAATTTAGGAAATTGTAAATGAAGACGTTAAAAACTCTTTTACTTGCAGCACAATACAGACAATTAGAATAGAAGCGATGCTGGATTTATATTACTTGAATTTTATGAATTCTGGGACCCAATCAAACTTTTATTTTGGATAAAATTCCAAATTCTTACTCAACCCTCATTACGTCATTGCAGCCGCAGCCATTTGTGATGGGGAGACCCACAAATGGATACCTTTAGTTAACAATAAATGGCTGCGCCTTTGGAGAAAATGGAAATTTGATGTTTATGGGAAATTAATTTTTCGAATTATAATAAAATATTTAACATAATATTTTTATTTTAAAATTTTATATAATATTTAAATTATAAATTTATTAATTAAATAGGTTTTTTTTAACTGTGCATGGCACGGAATTTTTTATTATATTTTTTATAAATAAAAATATTTTTTATTATTTATAATTTATAATTACAAAAATCATCTGTATATAAATTATTATGAAAGAATTTAAATAAGTATTATGAAAACTTTGAATTAAAAAAAATAAAAATACATACAAATAAAAAAAAGTTGATATCTTATTTATAATTACATACACTCCTGAAAATATATATTATTTTAGTATGAAAACTAAGATTTATACGTGTGATATATCATGAAAATTTTTTTCACATTTGATTTTGAAACTTTATCATATCAAACTTTTATGGTGAAAATTTAATTTTTCTCTCTTTTATAAAGAAGAAAATATTGATTGTGAAAAAAAATCATAAATATATATTTGATAATTATTTAATTATAAAATATTTTAAATTTTAATAATAAAGTTTATCTAAGTTTAATTTTAAACTAAAATAAAAAAAGTTAGTATAATTTTAAATTTAGATATATGTGTAATTTTAAATTAAAATAAAGTATTTTTTTATTTTAAATTATAGGAAAATAATGTTTAAAAAAATCATAAAAAAATAAACGCAAAAAAATTGGCAAACATCATTGATCCAACCATAAATTTTATTTATTTAAATTTATGTGAATATTAATTTAGACTGTATATAATTTTTTATAATTCTTAAGATTTAGAAATTTAACTTTAAAAAATTATTTGAAAATTGTATTTCATATATATAGGTAAAAGTGAGATATTATATATGTTTTTTCAAGTTTAAATTAGGATAAAATTTACATACTTTAAAAGATTTAGAAAAATGTAAATTATAAAATTTTAAATTTTAAAATATTAAATAATTAATTGAATAAAATTATTTAAAATTATTTTATATGTCAATAATATAAGTTATTCATTTAAAAATCTACGTAAATAAATTTTATCAAATTTTTATATATATTATAATATTATATTATATATTAATATTTAAAAAATTATTTATTTATCATATATCATTATTTTGAGTTAATAATATTAAAAGTTAATATTATATTTAATTAATAAATTTTAAAATTTAAATATTACATTCATTGTCTTACTATAATTCAAAAATTATTTATGAGGTTAACCTTTCGAAAACCACAAACCCATTCGTGGACGTTTTATCCTTATGAAGGCGTACGACCTCCAGCTTGAAGGTCATATCAGACCCAGTCAGCTTGTGATTGCGTTGGAAATCATATTTCGTACAGCACAATTGCACAACTAAGGATGACAGTGTAACCTCGGCCCGGCTTCTGATCTTTTATGATTGATTTTTTAAAAAAAAATTGGATATTCAATCGAGTTTTAAGTAAATTTTATTAGATTTAATATATATTAAAATTTTATTTTTTAATTTTATATTTTTTTATGTTTATTTAATTTTATATTTATATTAAAAATAATATTTTATTAATTTTAAATCAAATCAAATTAAATATAATTTTTATACATCGAATTAGGTCGAATTTTTGTATTAAAAAAATTTAAAAAATTATCAAAATCAAATTCAAATATTATATATATAAAATTAAATCGATTCGGATTTAGTAAAAATTTATCTCAATTCAACTCGTTATTATCTCTATACATAATTAACTTTTTTGTTATACCATATTATAGATAAAAAAAAGTCAAAATATCTTTGAATTAAAATTTAATAATTATCAAAATTTTTAAAGATTTTTCAAATTAATTAAATTTTTAAATATTTATTTTTATTAATTTGGTTTTGTTAAAATAAAAATGATTAATTGTTTCGTCTAATTAATAATTTAATTGAGTAAAAATAAATATTTAAAAATTTATAATTCAAAATAAAATTAATTTCAATAAAATATCAAATGGATAAATAATTATTTAATTTTTATTTAAAAACTCTTTTGATCCTTTTATGTATATTATAGCATACTGTATACTAACCTTTATTAAAAAGCTTAAACTGATACTCCACAAGAGATAATTTGAAAAATCTAAATACATCCTCATTTTTTCTTTCTACATCTCACTTTTTTTAAAAAATATTTTTATAGATGAAATTATTTTAATACTATTCTCACAAATATTTAAATATCATATTCGATAAATTTTATAATTTTTTAAAAATATATTTTTAAAAAATATTATAATTTTTCAAAAATAAATTATCGAAAAATTATAACACTTCACGACACTTCTAGAAAATATGAAGGAATGAATGCTTTTAAAAAATTACAAAAAAGAGAATTTGGTTAAATTTTTATACATTAGTGTAATAAAAAAAGTTAATATTAAAAAATCATAAATTTTAAAATTGATAAAAATTTACTTTTATTATTTTGATATTATAAAAAGAATAAAATCTTATAAGACCCTAATTTAATATTTCATCTTTTGATGTTTATGAAGAATGAAAGAACTATCATATCTTATCAACATATTAAAGTAAAAAATTGTTTAAAATTATATAAGTAATATTACTGAATATTATATAATTTTATCAAATCTAATATATTAATTGAAGAAATCTATCGCGATAAATTGATGAAAAGACTTTCTCCAAAAAATTCAATTTAGTTAAAACTATTATAAATTTTAAAAATTGATAAAAAAATATTTATTAAAAATGATAAATTTTAAATTTATAAAAAAATTATATTTACTATTTTATCTTTAATTTAATTAAGATTTCATAAGATTTTATTTTTTAAAATCAAATAACAAATGTAAATTTTTTATTAATTTTAAATTTATAATTTTTTAATATTAATTTTTTTATTACATTACTTCATAAAAATTTTAATAAAATTATCTTTTTTGTAATTTTTCAAAAACTTTCAATTCCTACACTCTCAAAAATGCATTTCCGATGAGTGTGATAACTTTTAAAAAATCCACACTATTATGACTTTTTCACAATTCACTTCTTGAAAAATATATTTTAGAAAAATTATAAAATTTATTAAATAAGGATATTCAGAACACTTATGAGAAAGATATTTAAAAAATTTCACTTAAAAATTTTTAAAAAAAAAGGGATTTAGAGAGAAAAAAAAAGAAGGGATGCATTTAGTCCCGTCACTAAAATTTAATATCATCGTCCAAATCTCTTTTTTTTTTTTTTTAAGTTTCACTATAATCAATTATTATATCATTAAATTAAAACTTAACTAAACAATCAAACCAATACATAATGAAATTTAAATCTAAAATTTTGAGATTCTAAAACCTCTTTATTGTCACTGAGTCAAGACCTAATTGGCGTCTCAATTCACGTTTTTTAACATTTGATCTAAGTTTATATGACCTTAGCCTTGACAATTTACCTTTATTTTTCGTTTTTTTTTTTTTAATCTTTTTACCCCCAAGTGTTATACATTAGAATTAGACATTGTTTAAAGTGTTCAATATGACATGGGTCAAATATTATGCATAAATCAATGAGGTTGAATGAACTTGGTGTGACAAAAAAAACTGTTTTATAATTCATCAACTGAACTGGTGTCACTTTTTTTTTTTTTTATGAAGATGCGATTCTTTCATTCATAACATGCATTACAATCGTTTAATACAGCTTTAGAGAGGAAATCAGGGTATTCTTCTAACCAAAACTTGCTAACTAAAGCTTCTAGCCGATTTTTTGCCAGTAAATGTGCTACCTGATTACATTTTCTTGGACTGTGAAGTACTTGACAGACCTAGAACTTCTTCATTTTCTCCTTTGCATCGTCTATGATGGTCCCCACTGGTGACAAACCAGCCTCCTCAGAGCATCCCCTTCAAAAGAGATTTTTGTGAACCCCATTTCTACTGCAAAATCCAGCGCTCTGCAAGCTGCCTCGGCTTCAGCGTGAAACGGTCCTCCTACATCATCTATTGGGACAGCAGCTGCAAGTAACACTAATCCCATGTTGTCTCGAATCACTACACCAGCCCCGCCCTTCTGTAATTGTCGGTTAAAAGCCCCGTCGAAATTAACCTTGGCTGTGTTGTTCATGGGAGGTTTCCATCACAATTGTGGGGACTGGGAGGCTACGCTCGTACTCTGCGTTGCTTTCACTTCCTCTGTATATTTCTGAATAAAGTTAGCAGTTCCTGCGTGCTTCTCTTTTTTCCTCCGTGTAGAACATTGCTTCTCTCAGTCCATATCGCCCATGGTATGATCATGCAGATTGGTACCACTTCTTTATCTCCTGACATACAAATGTTTTCAACCCATGCTGCGTTATCCTCCTCTGACCTCTGGCTTGTTTGATCCATGCGTAGGGCATCCTTGGCTTGGAAGCGAGCATGTTCTAATAGTGTGCAAAACAGTTTCGTCCGAAGATCCACATATAAAACATGTCCCGTTCACCTCTAACCTCCTCCTACGTAAGTTTACCATAACAGGGAGGAATCCATGATATACTCGCCACATTAATGCTTTTATTTTACTTGGGATGTTTACTGCCCATAAAACATTCCACATCTTTTTGTTGTCTTTATCGTCGTACCTGGGCTAAGGTCATTGTTTCTTTCGTATAACAATACCTTGTAGCCACTCTTAACTGTATATTGGCCTTTGTTGTCATAGTGCCACACTAGCCGATCTGTCGTTCCCGTTCTTGTTATTGGAATGGAGCATATAATTTTTGCTTCATCAGCCAAGAAGATTTGGTTGATTAGCTCTTTATTCCAGCATTTCCTTGAAGTATCTATGAGCTCCCTCACCAAGCTGTCTGCCCCTAGCCTTGATCTCGGTGACTGGACGAAGAAGGAGCTTGCTGACGGTGTCCACTTATCTTTCCAAATTCTGGTTCTTCCTCCATCCCCTGTCCTCCACCTTACCCCTTTTTCTAACTACTCACGGGCTGAGCATATACTCCTCCAAGTGTATGAAGGGTTATTACGCAATCCTGCCTAAAGTGTATGAAGGTGTCACTTAAATTCTTGACACTAATTTAGTCAGAAATTATATAAATAATATAGATTAATGAATAAATCATTTATAAAGTTTAAAATTTTCAATCAATAAAATACAAGATTTATTATATCACTAAATAAACCTAAACTTTCACTATAATTCTTCATATTATTCATCCATGTAAATGTAAATAGTGTTGAGATTTTTTTTTACTAAAAGATCTATAAAATTTTGGTAAAATTGCCAATCAATTTAGGAGTATAAGATCTGTTCCCAAATATGAAATTTCAGATTAACAATTATGTAATTTATTGATAAAATGTTAAATTTTTAATTCAAGTCTTCAAAATTCAATTCCTATGTCGCTTCTAAAAAAATTTTAAAAATTCAAAAATTAATTCATGTTTTACGTCTATCAAATTCTTTCTTTCTGTTTTTTTTTTTTTTTTTTTGTCAATTAGGGTATTTATCCACATGTTCCATCCTAAAAGAAGGTCAAACACCTGTTCATGTGCCCAAAACTCCCCTTTCTCTAAAAGAAATTATTGCATGAAATAGTTTTTCCACATCAATATGTATCTCTTTCATTCAATTCATATCACATAATCATATTAATAAAAAAAAATCAATCATTTAATATAAATTACATGCATGAGTTTATTAAAATTAATATTCATCATTTAATTATGACATATAATGTGCAATAAATAAATAATATTTTTTATTAATATGATTATATGACATGATTTAAATGAAAAAGATATATAGTAATACAAAATAATTGTTTTATACAATTATTTCTTTCGTAAAATATTTATCAAAGTCCTTTATTTGCACTTCTATTTTTCTAAGTACACCTAATATTTTTATTTGAAAGTATTTTTATATAAAATTATATAATTAATTTTTCATAAATTATTTTTTAATCTTTTATACACTAATTCATTACTATACCCGTTCAAGAGTCAAGTTACCTATTCAAACTTGAAGGTTCGTTCGAGTTTTAAAACGATATGAACAAAAAAATTAAATCTCATTAAATAAGCTTGAGTATAATTTTTAAGCTTTCTTAAATTTCGAGCTGAGTTTTAAATAAAAGATTTATAGTGCAAGGCAGCTACTTATATATAAATTTTTTATTTTTATATATGTATGTAAATTATATATAAATTTATTCATATATATAACTATTAAAAATAAAAATTATATATATTTTATTAAATTTAATTTATATTTTTATGTAATTTTTATTTTTAATTTTTATATGTATGAGAATTAAATATAATCTCATTAAACTTAATTTAATCACATTTTTTAATTTTTATTATATAAATTAAGTTTAATGAATAAGTTTGAAATTTATTTTTTTAATTTAGATCAAATTTGAGAAAATTTTAAAACTTAAAATTTCATATTGAATAAAACTTGAGCAAATATATAAATTATTAATATAAAATATAAACCCAACTTGAATCATTTTCATACGATTCATGAATATCTCTATATGCTACTAAATATTCATTTTTATAAATAAAAATAAATAAATAATACGTATATCTGATAATATTATTACAGTGTCATGTATGCATATATGATAACATTAAGAACTTACCGATATGCATATAGGAGAACAAAGGACATTTATCATATATGGATATCCGATAATTAAAATTAGTTACGTACTTTCCCCTCCAGCCTCCTCCGTCTTCTCTTCATTTTTCCCCAACGCCAAGAACATCCTCCACCCGCCATTTCCACAAGCTTCCTTCCAATCCGGTTCTATGGTTGCAATGGACTTCTATGGAACACAGAGAAAGATAACAAGAAAATAAAACAAAATTAAAACAATTAAAACCTAATTTTCCTCTTCAGCAGTCAATCTCATTAATCATATTACATTTGTAAATTCCCTGTTTTATTCAATTCAAACTCCCCTCCCATGAAAGCCAATGGGCTCTTCTGACTTTCCAGGTATCTTTGGCAACGGAAGCATCGATTAGATTGGACTTATGAATTGATCCCAATAAAGGAAGGAAGCAACATAAATATGACCTTACAATTTCCATGGAAATTGCTGTTTTCTGTAGTTAAATGGGTAATGAGCAATTAATTGGGTGCATTTAGATGGTCAATACATCGAGGGATTGGAGGGAAGCGCGAGGAGATGGCGGGTGGATGAGGTCCTTGGCGTTGGGAGAAAAAATGAAGAGAAGATGGAGAAGGACACAAGTAATTTTAATTATTGGATTTTCGGTAAATGTCATTTTCATTTTTGGTAAGTTCCTAACGTTATAAGATATGCAGTCCAATAATATAATAATATTATGGAATATGCATATTCAGTATATATTTTTATTTATGAAAAAATGTATATCCGATAATAAATAAAGATATGAAAAGATTAAAAATAATTTATTAAAGGTTTATTATGTAATTTCATGTGAAAATACTTTTATAGTAGAGGAGTTCTATTTGCACTCAATTAACTATGTGATATGTTCCAAAAATTCTATTACAAATTTAACCTTTAATAAAATTATTTAAATATCTATTGTTCAATTATATTTTTGTTCTTGACACCCCTTTTTTTTTTCCCATCCCAGATTAGCAGTAATTTTCTACTCTTCTTCTTCCCATTAACAAGTTATATTGTTGTTAAATTACAATCAAATTTATAATATTTTATATACTAACAAAATTGAAAGTAAACTTGAAAAAAATAATTACTGCAATAAAAATTTGAGAATGGTATTCAAGTAAGTTGATTTTTTGAAATGAATGTCCAATGTCCTTTAAATATTTTTGAAAATTCATTTCTAAAAGTTTTTAAAGTCTTATGAATATTTATATTTAAAAATTTATAAAAATTTTGGAAAATTTATTTTCGAAAACTTCGAATTGCATTAAAATAACATGTTTAGATATTTTAATAAATTTTAATTTTATGTATGAGATGTGATGAATAAAAAATAAAAATGTTAAAAGTAATGGGATATATTGAATAAATATTAAAGTGCAAATAACAATCATCTTTATAATAAATGGGTGAATTGAGAAAAAATCGTGTAAATAAAAATTTTCTTCGTAATATTATATTTTCCTTAAATTCCAAAACAACCCCTTCAAATTTATTCTTGTTCCAACCGTAACCCCCAATTTCCATTTTTTTTTTTATTTTCCGTCACACTCTTTTCCTTTACTTCGATAACTCACTCTTCTTTTTCCTAATTGCTCAAAAAAAAAAAAAAAAAAAAACCCAAATTTGGGGGTTTCTCTCCTCCTCCTTCTCCAAGCCAACGACTTTCTCAATCTGGTAAATTACCTTTACTCTCTCTGTAAACCTATAATTTTCTCTTTTTAATGCTAATGTCTTTTTTAATTTTATTTTGTTTGCATGCATTAATTAGGTTAATTTATTTAATCATTTTGCATGCACTGGAAATTCTCGAAGATGAGTCGAAAATTTAATTTGGTTTCTTGTTTAGATTGGTGGGTGTTTGTTAATGGTTCTTGCTTTTGATTGGTTTTTACTGATTGGATGATCATGACCGTAGGTCGGGTTGACTTTGATTAAATTGTTCTTTTAGCTGACTAGTAACGGAGGATATTCACCCATTTGGTTTTTGGTAGCTTTTTTCATCTTGGAAATAAGTTTGGATTGATAACCCACTTAGCTGTTTTTTCATCCAATGATAAATTATTAAGAGGGTCCCCCTGCTTTGATGGTTTAAGACAATGTCATGCTCTGATGTTGAGGCTTCAGTAGTGTGAAGCCTTTAAGGAATGTTTGGATGATCAGTCAATTAAAATCTTTGTCTTCCACTTAAGTTGAGAAAGATTGAGCATTGTTGGATTCTTGACTTTAGCTGAATTCCCAACTCTTGTGCATCTGTTGTTTTATAGGGAGACTTGAAATTTTCTATTTATACTTGTAATGTTTGGGTGGATTTCTCCCAAATCTTTCACTTGCCTTGTGCATGGTAGTGATGTAATGATGGTTGTAGGGCATCTACTATTTGTAATGATTTTAAACTTGGCTTGGTAAAAAAGTTTTGTCGTTAAAACATGTAATTTATCTTTTGAGTTTATGTCAAATATTTTTAAATTTTTTGTTCATTTAATTCTCAGAAGTGATTTAGAATGGTGCGGGGGAAGCTGATCTTGATTTGCCAGTCTGGTGGTAAATTTGTGACAAAAGATGATGGATCCTTGTCATATGCTGGAGGAGAGGCACATGCCTTGGATATCAGTCCTGAGACAGTATTTGATGATCTCAAATACAAATTAGCTGAAACATGTAACTTGGATTATAAATCTTTGTCCATCAAGTATTTTCTCCCCAGAAATAGGAGAACTCTTATTACCTTGTCTAATGACAAAGACCTAAAAAGGATGTATGATTTTCATGGGGACTCAGTGACTGCAGATGTTTTCCTTACAGGGAGAGAAGGCTTTGATCCTGTAGCTTTTGACATGCATGCTAACAGGTAATATCTCTCTACCTGCAATTATTAGTATCTTCTAGAATTTTTTGTTGTTGTAGCTATATTTAGTCACATTACAATATAGGGAATTGCATTGTCATTGTATCAGCTAGCAAGATGAGAATGAGCTGAAATGGTCCTTTTTCTTTGATGAATGTGAATGTGCATCAGTATTGTTGTGCATAGTGGTTAATCGTGGAAATTGCAAAATGTGAAGTTGCATTAAGATTAGTCATCGCTCGCAGGCAAAGTGGCATAAAACTAGCCGAATCTGTGACTGCCACTGTCGTTTCTCGAGCTGCTGCCACTAATCCTTCTAGTTCCAAAGTAGCTCCCTCTGCTATTGGCCTGAAGGATGTTCCCGTTGCTATAGCAACCACTTTTGACTCTGTAATAGCTTTCAACGCAACAATCCGAAGCCCAACCAGAGCAGCAATTGCCTCAAAACGCTCTGCTGTCCGTAGCATTGGTGATGGTCTTTTTGAGGTTAGCATTGCTGATGCAACTGCCCATAGCACAGATACAATTGATATGAGTGCTTCTCCTGCTGATACTGTAAAGAAACGGAGGCGTACTGCATCCTGGAAAAGTGGTGCAAATGGTCTTACTATTGTGACTGTTGCTGACAATCTTGAGGAGATGCGAAATACTACATCCCAGAAAAAGAATGCCAGGAATCGCAAGCCCACTGCATTAGCTGATAACACAGAGCAACTTATTGAACCCTGGATAGATAATGCTGATTTTGACTTTGCACCCCGTGACTCTAATGAAGGTTCACCTGGGAAACTGGTTGCCTCATGGAAAAATGGCATTACTGGTGAAGGCCAGGATTTTAAAAGTGTGGCAGAATTTCGTGATGCTTTACAGAAATATGCCATTGCACATCGCTTTGCATATAAATTAAGAAAGAATGATACTAACCGTGCTAGTGGCGTATGTGCAGCAGAAGGTTGTCCTTGGAGGATTCACGCATCTTGGGTCCCATCTGCCTGTGTGTTTAGGATTAAAAAATTACATAGATCACATACATGTGGTGGGGAATCTTGGAAGACTGCTACTCCGGCAAAAAATTGGTTGGTGAATATTATAAAGGATAGGTTAAGAGATAGCCCACGTCACAAACCAAAAGAAATTGCCAATTGCATTCTTCGTGATTTTGGGCTTGAGCTGAACTATACACAAGTATGGCGTGGAATTGAATATGCTCGGCAGCAACTTCAGGGTTCATACAAAGAGGCGTATGGTCAGTTGCCTTGGTACTGTGATAAGATAGAAGAGGCTAATCCTGGTAGCATATTGAAGCTTCTCATTGGAGATGATAGAAAATTTCAGCATCTTTTTCTATCCTTTCATGCTACAATTTGTGGTTTCCAAAATGGTTGTCGTCCGCTTCTGTTCCTTGAGGCCATCCCTTTGAAATCAAAATTCCATGAAATTTTGCTCACAGCCACTGCACTAGATGGTGATGATGGGATTTTCCCTGTTGCATTTGCTCTAGTAGATATTGAGAATGATGACAGTTGGCATTGGTTTTTGGAGCAGTTGAAATCTGCGGTGTCAACTTCTCGTTCTATAACCTTTGTCTCTGATAGAGATAAGGGATTAACGAAGCATGTGCTGGAAATATTTGAGAATGCTCACCATGGTTACTCGATATACTACTTGATGGACAGCTTCATACAAAACTTGAAGGGTCCATTCCATGGAGAAGGGAGGGCTTCATTGCCTGGAAGTTTCTTAGCTGCAGCCAAAGCAGTCCGACTTGATGGGTTTAGGATGTATACTGAGCAAATTAAACGGGTTTCTTTAAATGCTTATGATTGGATCATGCAGAATGAGCCTGAATACTGGGCAAATGCATTTTTCAAGGGTGAGCACTTTAATCACATAACACTTGACATTGCAGAGTCATATGCTAAGTGGATAGAGGAAGCACGAGAACTTCCCATCATACCAAAGGTAGAATTACTAAGATGTAAAATAATGGAGTTAATGAATGGTCGTCGAATGGAATCAGGTAAGTGGTCCACAAAACTTACTCCATCTAAGCAGGAGAAGGTACAGGAAGAATGTGCAAAAGCATGTGGCCTCAAAGTATTATTCTCATCTGAGACCCTATTTGAAGTTCATGATAATTCCATTAACGTTGTGGATATTGATAAACGACACTGCAGTTGTGCGATGTGGGAATCATTTGGGCTTCCTTGCCGTCATGCTATTGCCGTCTTTAACTGCACAAGAAGGAGCGTATATGATTACTGTTCAAAATACTTTACAGCTGATAGCTTCCGATCAGCATACTCTGAAAGCATAAACCCTGCTTCGACCATTGTTCAGCCCAGTGGAAATGAAAAGGATCCCTTAGAAAATGACAAGCAGATGCAGATTATGCCTCCATGCATCTCACGGCCATTAGGCCAACAGAAGAAATTAAGAAGAACCAAAAGCCAGGGAATTATCAGAAGATCAGTCTGTTGCACTAGGTGTAAGGGAGTCGGGCATAATAAGGCTACATGCAAGGAAACCTTATAGATACACACGTATCACGCTGTATAGCTTTTATGGATAGATACTTCAATAAGATTATTTCCACTTACTCTTGAGTAGCAATCTCGATGACATCTGCATTTGCATACACCATGACTGACGTGTCTTGTTATTAAAAAAGTTGCATTAATGTATTAGGCTAAATTAGTTAAGACTTTGTTCCAATCTTATCATTATTACTAAAACCCATTTTGAAGAGTTAAAAGACATCTAGTAGCGAGTTTTAACTGTTTCTATGGATTCTGCCATGATTAATAAGCAGCATTTAACTGGGTTGCCTTACTACTAAGCCGTTCTCATTCATCAATGCCACTGTGCTACACTCCTGAAATCCGCCACTCTTTGCATGAGATAAAGCAATAGTCACAGACAGACAGATACTGCACACACTCTTTGTTACCGAATACCAATATTTTTTTTATTCAACAATGTCAGAGATTGAATTTTGATCCGTACATTACATTACCAGCAAACCGACTATCTAGCCAAGGCCAGTCTCTTCTTTTTATCGATCAACAAACCCTCCTTTTTTAAACCATCCCAATTGAAAATGGATTTTGGACCTAAAAAATTCTGGGATTGGTATATTTTATTTTTTGTTTAATATCTACAAAGAAAGTCTTAGTAGTAAACAATCCAGGATTTTTTTGGGGTATATTTTACCTGAAAATTTTTTTTATTATAATATAATAACTCTTCAATCACAGATCAAAATTACATAAGAGCCTACCATTTATAAATGTGATTCAATATAAAATTTTCATAAATCTCACAAAATTCTGAAATATGATTAGTTAATTATATTATAATAATTATAGATGATTTTTTTTTTTATCTTCACGTGCTCTTATAACAAAAAGGTATGCAATTTTTGTTAAAAATACTATTCTTGTTCTAATTTTTCAACATTATTTTAAATCCCTTAATAAATTATTTCATTCCTTCCTTTTCTTTTTTATTTATTTATTAAATTTAATAATCAATCATGAATAATATTTTCATTTATTAAATATAACAAACAATCACAAATAATATTTCAAAATTCATTAATTAAACAAACAGCTCACAAACATAACAAAATTCATTCATATTCCTCGGTTCATTTCCATCCCTAAAAGTTATATTATTTCATTATATTAGTTGTACTTTTATGGTTTCTCAACTATAATGGCAAAGTGCAATTTTGTCCTAAATTCTAGGTTCATGAAGGCAGTCTAGGAACAAATTTTGTTGGACAAAACCAAAGCTAAGTATGTGATCAGAACCTCATTTTGAGAAGGAAGGGCAAACAAAATAATGCAAAATTTTAAGACAACCCCAACATGAGAACAGCAAGAATTTAAAGATAACTCCACCCAAAGTAAAAGGCCCTTTAAGAAAACCGATCCTGCTCCTCCGTGCCTGCCAAGTTAAAAAGGTTCAAGGTACGGGCAGAGCATTTTCAAGCCTTCACGGCTTCAACTAGCTTTAATTTAGCAATACAATGCATGGTTAAGATACTAATCCGTAAAGCTTCAGCTTAGATCATAACAGCCTACATTTATGCCCCAATTAAGTATGTCCTATACTTCAGTATCATATATATAAATGTGTCGACATCTGTATGAACAATCACTTCTTTCTGCTAGAAAGTAAAAGCATCAAACTTGTGATGGTGAACCTGAACATAGAAGACATGGCGGGTCACGCCTATCCTCAAGACTTGTTCTTCCTTCCAAACAATCTGCATGATATACATGCCCACAAACTAGCACTGCCACAACAGAGAATTCACCAGAAGCCAGCATATTTCCGAGAAAATAAGGTTTCCGTCTCAAATGCTTCTGACATAAGCCACAAATCATCTTCACCTTGTCAGGTGATACTGCATCCATCACCAGCGAACTAGACCTAATCCTTTCTGGCCTGCCAAATGCATTTTCCCTACCATCTGCAAAAGTTGGAACACTGAAGTCAACATGGCAAACCATATGGAGAGGACATTGAAATTTCTAAATTTAAGCTACAAAAGAGGCTGAGACTGAAACTAACATCAATGAAGTCAAACTAACACCACTTCTTTTGAAGCTCAAATAATCCAATTCTTTAATTCTCTAAACAAAGAAAAAACACAACTTCCTTAATTTTGCCAAGAGTTTGTTTTCATGTTAAGTTGGCTATCAGTCCTATTATCTTGTTTTACCATTCATGTAATGATCTTGATGATATAAAAATTCATTTCCCACTGTCACATGCTATGGAACAAACAGATGCTTTGCATGAAAACCAATAAAAGATGCTCACAACCTGCATGGCGTCCAGACTCTGGGTTGTATTGAGTAAACTTGAAGGATAATCTCTCCTCATGTAAAGGACTAATCTTGCCACGAGATGTTGAAGGATTAGCAAGGCTGCCAGAGTTTCGGCGTGAGTAGTGATGGCCATGGTAATGGCGTGATCGTTTTAAAAATATTGAACGCCCAAGATTGTAATGGCGCTGAGCAGCAGAAGAGTTG